>JAOCPT020602632.1:0-10214 GCA_026546935.2 Palythoa grandiflora | reverse complement strand
TCAGATGCTCTGACGAAGGGCTAACACTCGAAACGTCAGCTTTCACAAATTCCCACGGCGATGATAATTTGTTTATCGACATTACAATTAAAAGTAGTTTCTTCCATGTGCCCATTGTTCACTACTTTCTAGCAAACACAATGCTCAACCATGTGATTTTTGTCAGCCTTGTAAGTTTTCAGTACTTCCATCATTTTACAGGATTTTCAGTAGAAGACTTTAGGAGGGAACTCCTCTTTCTTTTATTCTGGGTCCCAAGTAAAGCAATAGGGGCCCCACCTAAACAAGGGGAATGCTTTGAGCAGCTTACAATTTAGCACGATTTCCTAAAATTTAATAAAAAAATATTATTTCACAAATCAGTACCTGTCTCCTCTTCTCAATTTTTTCTTGTTCAGGATTTCTTTCATGTTGCCTTTGTTGCATTAGTCCCTAGGCAGGATCAAAATTCAATTCTTTAGCACCATTCAACTTAAAAATTTCGGTTAAATAAACTGTGCTGATTGTTTAAAATAATTTTATTATAAGATTTTAGAAATTTTGGGCAACTACCTAACCTAAAAAAACATTATTTCCAAACTGCATTTTGAACAGCAAGCTCAGAAACACAAAAAGCCACTCTGGCATCATATATAATATTTTAGTGAATTAACCTTCTCCATGCTTTTTGTATCAAGCTATACTAGCCCAAGGATTAAAAATTAATTGTCACACGAATGAACATGTGAAACTTTGAAGACAATTTTTCAGCCGAAGGTCTATATATCTCAATATAAAAATATTTATTTATAGAGTTGGTCTACTAATTTTATGACTCAACAATAATTTTATTGCCGAGTGAACACTGGGTGCCATTAAAATCATTAAAACCAAAACTTGATGAATTCTTTGTGAATTCTGTATGAGTTCTGTCTTCTTTCCTTTTGTTGTGGTCCTAAACCTAGAGGTTGAATTCTCTGTCATTTTCGGTCAATTTCAACCCAAACGAAAACAACTGAGTTGTTCTTTCTTGTGGCTGCAATATTTACCCTGTTTCATTCACTGATATTTACTCTGTGAACAAATACCGCATTCTGTTCAATGCCCTGTGAACAAATATCGCATCTAATCAATGCCCTGTGAACAAATATCGCATTCTGATCAATGCCCTGTGAACAAATATCGCATTCTGATCAATGCCCTGTGAACAAATATCGCATTCTGATCAATGCCCTTTGAACAAATATCGCATGGTCGATTCTGATCAATGGCCTCACACATTTCTACTTTGAAAATTATGTTATAATATGTAAAATGCCGAGAGAGTCAACCAATAACCAGATTGTATAAAATTTTTACCCTGGCCAACACATACCTGTGCCAACAATTCTTTTGCTCTGCCGCTTGACTGAACATCATGCAGTGAATTATGGGAATCCTTAATCATGCCATGTCTAAAGGCACACAGACCCAGTTGCACCATGGTTCTGTTATACAAAATCTGAAATTCATATAATGAAACTAGTTACGAAATGTGTTTTGTTTGTATCTAGGACTATGTTTCCCGGATGTTGTTTTTCAGAAAATTTTCAAAACTCGCAAAATTACTTAAAAACGATTTTAAAGTACTTCTGAAATTTTCCGAAATTTTCTGCAGATTTTTGGAAAATCTGCAAAAATTCAAAAATGCATAAGAAACAGTTTTTAAACATTTCCAATACTTTCCAATGATTTCCGAAAACTGTCAGATAGTTCCAATTATGTCTGTAGACGTAGCTAGGGAATAAATTACCGTACGTAAAAAATGTCATATAATAAACGAATTATTAACCTCGCTTGCTCAGTCTGTATGTAAAAATATCAGACCTCAGTCTTTTTTGTGCCAACCTCGCTGCGCTCGGTCCGTACTGTTGAGAGAGAGGTCTGATATTTTTCCATACAGACCTCACGCTTGATTAAAAATCTCTTATTATTTTACACTGATATTACCTGAGTTGGGATATCAGAATGTTGGACTGTTTCCTGTAAATGCGACATCAGCATCAAGTTTCGTGCCTCAAACCACCTGTTGTGCAATGCGTGATGGTAGATATTGCATAGCATAGCCCGTGTGCGGATGCGATCTGAGGTATCTTTGGAGTAAATATATTTACACATGCTGTCAAGGATATCAGCATCTGAAGGTCCTTTATCTTGCTTTTTATTTTTTGTTTCTTCTGAAGCTTTTTCTTTGTCCTCTTTTTCAGTGACATCTGAGCTTTCTTCTGTTCCGTTCTCCTTTACAGCTGAACAGTAAAACAGCAATTAACTCAAAGTTAAGCACTGTTATCTACATTTGCTAAAAAGCTAATCCTGTTACGAGCCTAAGTGGCCCATTGAAGCTGGTACTTATCTCTGGTTTCTTTAGTGTTAAGTGGATGAGAGTCATTGACTCCCCCAGGATGGGACATTAATTCGTCACAGGTTAGCCCCCAGCAGAAGCTGGTACTCATTTTATCAACCTCGGGAGGATGGAAAGCTGAGTCAACTTTGGCGGAAAAAATGGTCACACAAATGTTCAACACTTGGCTGAGCCGGGGTTTGAACCTGGGACTTTGTGGTTCGAAGGCAGAGATCTTATCACTATGCCAACCACGCCGCTGGTATCTAAATTTGACACTATTTAAAATTTCAAAAAATTCATTCACTGTTTGGGAAGGACGACAGAAAACAAAACAAATGCTTGGGAAAATAAAATTCACCAAAGAAAACTCAAACCTAAAAGAACTATTGTTGTGCTGTCAAAATAAAGTACTAAGGGAATGAAACCAAAAACATAAACCTGTTTGCAACTTTAAAATCAGATTTGAACAGAAATTTATTTATTTACAATTGACAAACCTAGCTCAAAAACAACGCCAGTGACTTTTTCAAAATTTTGAGAAATCATAGTTTTGCATTAATTTGTTTGCATCAAAACAACATAAATTGGAAACACGTTGGGCTATCTGTAGCTTTTACCTTGTTAGAATTGAATCCACACAAAAAGAACTGCACCACACAAAGAAGCACATAAAAAATTATTCAATACTATGTGCTGCGCACGCGTAGTTGTGTTATAATTCTATGAACAACACTGAACTAATCCAAAAGTCACTTACGCTGTTTTTGCGCTAAGCCCTTCAATTGCAAAACCAAAAAAACATACCTGGCTACTCACAAGAAGTTTTTTCCAGATTTTTTTATACAAGCACAAAAATTTTTGAAATCCAAGATTTTTAGAATGTTTTTGCTCAAAATTTTTTTTAAGAGGGGTTTTCCTGGAGTATTTCAAAATTCATCTCAAGCGGTCAGTAAGTTCGACTCATAAGCTAAACGTTGAAGACTTCACACCCTTTAGAAACTGGAGATAAAAGCTGGAAAATTGGCCACTTTAGGCTTCATAAATGATTACGTTTTACGTGTTTAATACCTTCAACTTCTTCTGATTCTTTTAATTTCCTTAGGGCCCTTACATCAATCTGTACAAAAAAAACAATAAGAAATACTGCAACAGCACCTTCAACTATCCCTCAATTCAGGGCCTCTGATATTGTGCGATGGTGCGATCCTGCACCAAAAAATGAAAAATGATCACCATTCAATACGTTATTGCATTGCTTCACGCGTCAGGGATCTGGTACTGAATTAATTCTAAAGTGTATTGTCATTGGGGCATAATGAAAACAATGGATAGTTTGTCGACCACTCAAAATCATTGATATATTCCATTTTATTGTTTGCAGTAAAATCGTTGCTTTTTTGATCTCATTATCTTGTACAATGTATTTCTTGAAGCCTTTGCCTGAATTATTTTCAAATGGAAAAGTTTTTAGTCAAATCAGCTGGAATTTCTTCTGAGAAGAGAAAAAAAGGCCATCCCCCAACTAAAATTACTGCTTCAGAACGCACTAATGGCCATGAATAGGGAACATTTCATGCCCAAGAAAATCATTTATTTTGCTCCGCATGTTACGTGGTCATCGACCATTTGAGGAGGTGTGTAGTTTGTTCTTAATTGTTGCACAAAATATGTTTATAAGTGCGCAGAAGAGAGTATTCCTTCTTTGACCAAGTATAAAAGCTTAGAATAGGCTAAAAAATTGCATAGTTTACCTCATAATGAGCCCTGAATTGCCAAATAATTTCGGATTTTTTAACGCACTTTATCAAAGGCCCTGCCTTATTATATTGGCTGTCTTTCATTATTAGTTTATAGTCTTCGTCATCTTAAATTATCCTTTTTTATAATGGACTCTTCCTCAGAAATTCCATCAAAACTAGAATATCAACTCTTGTAATTTTTTTGGTGTTTGTGTTTTCCTGGCTTTCTATGAAATTTTCGAATGATCCTACAGCAGACATCAAGAACTTTTTCCCTGCTCTGCCATGTTGATGGACATGATGGCCTTTGTGATGAGCTCTTTATTTAATTTAAATTGCTAATAGCGAAGCTAATCTGGCAATGGGCGGTCAGGGTTCGTGCGCGGAGATGGTAGTAATGTAAAACGTAAGGCTACAACTACTACAAATAATAATTTTTAACTGATAATTAAACAATTAATAATTAAATAATTAAACAACTCTGAATAACAGTAAAATTCTAACATCACTCCTATGTGAAGATATGGAAATCCTACACTCTGACTGACTGTTTTTATACCTGCACATTATAAAAACACTGCCTTAATTTTTCGCACTCTCGTGTAGTGATATTAAAGTGAGATATAAGATAAACTAATGCACTTTTTTAAATACCAAACAAAGTAAAGTAGTGACACTAACCTTGTAGTAGATATGCTCAATACGCCTAAGATAAATTCTACAGACTTCTGATCGAGAGCCAGTCTTCTCAAGATACTTCTGCAGTTTGGTGATCAAATCTGTGACAGCAGATTCATCCTTCAACCTAAAAATGGTCAAACTCTAAGTAAATAGTTTTTAAAAACTATTGAATGTGTCGGCGAGTAGATACAAACTTGCATCAGATGCTCTGACGAAGGGCTAATGCTCGAAACGTCAGCTTTTTCAAATTCCTATGGTGACGATAATTCATTTATCAACACAACTAAAAATGGTCATATTTGAATCTTTACTTACAACTTGTAAAGCTTTGCTGTAAGAACTAAAACCAATATTATGGCACATGTTTGAATCTAATATATCTCCTTCACTTTTTACCAGCACTAAAAATTAATGTTTTAAGAGACAACTAAAAGGATATCCTAGTGATGGGCTAAGTGCACACTCTTACACAGCTATGACATGCAAATTAGAAGGAATACAAAAAGAGGCCAGCCTTGAGAGACCTGGACAACATTTTATATATCATGAACAGTAGTGGCAGTAGTTGTGGCTGACAGCATAATAAAACTAGAGGATAGTTTGCCAGCCCAACTCTCCTTCGGGAATAATAATGATAACGAAAAGAAGAAAGGATAATATTTATCAAAAAACTAATAATTAGAGGGTGAAGAGTGTTTCTCATGGGATTACGTTTTCAGAGCAAAGCCATTGTAACATGCACACAGGTCTATAAAAACCAACAATATTTTTAGTCCTACTTAAGTTATAGTACAATGTAAAATTTCATAATATCACAATGTTTTATGAAGAGAAATTGTCTGTTTGCAGGAGCAACTTATATAAAATTAATGTAAATTCCAGTATTAAGTGTACAAACCTCTCTACATATTCTGTGGAATGGCAATCACACCCCTGCAGCATCTTGATGAACTCATCATCCATTCGTTCGACCATAGTAAGAACACAACCACGCACTTTTAAGGTTTGGTCATATTTCTAATCACAATAAGAAGTATTAGCCTTTACATACCAGCAGAACTTAAAATGAGCCAAATTCCAAGTACGCACAATTATTCTTAGTGTAGTAATGACCAATTTCACAGACAGGTTTTGGGAGTACAATTCCCGTCATCGTTGCGGTGTTACAATGGTTAGCATAGCTTAAATACAAACTTGGTGTATTAAAAATAAAATCTTCAGCTTTGCTAACCATTACGTCACCACAACTATGATGGGAGTTGTACCCTCGAAATATGTCTGTGAAATCAGTCATTACTACATCAAGAAAAATTGTCAAGTTACTGCTGCTTACACCATTTGGAAATATTCAACATTACGATGGAGGTACATGTTACTGGGGCAGGCAACTAGAGAATGTGATTACTTCAATATCTCCAAATTCTGCTAGTTTTCTAAATTGTGCTCATGACAAATTTAACCAGACCAAGCACAAAACATATAATTTTGAAACATTCATAAAAATAAGATTAGGGAAAAAGTTCATATTTAGGTAAAACATCACGGAAATAAAAATACTGCATGCCATCATAATTTTCTGAACTCTGACCGGTTGAATCTTCAACTCAAATGTGACAACAGTTCTTCTCTAAGGCTCAGAAAGTTGGTGAGTGACCAAGAGACACCATGAAGACCTTGCAAATGTTCATAAATCGTTGCCTCGGGAAAATTTTGAAGATCTTTTGGCCAAACATTATTCAAAATGAGGACTTCTGGAGTGCAACCCAACAAAACCCAATCGAAGAAGAAATTAGACAGAGGAGATGGCGATGGATTGGGCACACCCTAAGACAAGCCGTGTGCATTCAGCATTAAGCACTGAGGTGGGACCCGCAGGGCAACAGAAAAAGAGGAAGACCAAGGAACACCTGGGGAAGAGGTCTGGAGGCTGAGATGAGGACTACTAAATGGACTTGGGCACAACTCTGAAACACTGCTTAGGGCTGGGAGAAGTGGCGGAGCGAGGTCATTGAGCAATGCCTCACTGGAGGCCAAGAACATGAGTGAGTTAGACTGGTCCAATACTGTTCACTGAAATGCATAAATATTTAGACATTCAATCACTTGCCCAGGGTTTCAGTTAACTTTTTAGGGATGTGCTGGGCTAAAAAATTTAAATGGCGGCTAAAAAGGTTGTCATTATAGAAAGCACCGGCTAATTTTTACTCGGTACACGCATACCCTCCTCCCTTCCTTTACCCCAGCAAAAAACCACACTGAGGGGTTCCATTGAAAACTTCCAAGGGTGTAATTGTCAAAAGAAACCTGAAAGCTTTAATCAATCTTGTAGACATCACGTGATTATTTGTCCATGCAATAGTGACAAATTGTCAATGGTCGATTAATTAGTTTTAAAGACAAAAAAACTTTTAAAGAAATTCGGTGGAAACAGTATAAACTGTTGTTTCATTGAAACACCCGGATGAAAAACCTGCACTTCCAGCCAAATTAAGAATAACAAAAATTCAATGGTAAAAATAAGTTTTTACAAGTGTGTTTTCCGTGACAGAAATCTTTAAAAACTGTGTGACACGGTGATACATATCATTGTGCTTTTATTTTTTTGTCAAACGGTAACCAGTGAATTGAAGTCTGACACAGCTTAAAACCTAAAGAGCTTAAACATATATGATTAATTGTTTAATTTTATGTTCATGCATTTTCACATTTAGCTATACAATTTATCTGACTTCCAACCCTAAGTGCCCTGGCGAAAGCCCGTGAAGCTATGGCGAATATTTCTCAAAATTCAAGAGAGCACCGGGGAAATTCGCCATTCGCCGGCCCTTATCAGAAACCCTGCTTGTCTCTTCAGGTTTCCAGGATTGCTATCTGAGATGATTAAATACTTCGTGGTGTTTTGTATTGTTTCCAGAACACGTAAAACTTTCTTAAGAAAAGATCTAGGGGCAGTGATTTTACCAAGGGAAACTTTTGAATTAAAAATTCAGTAATTCATATTCTCTGAGTGAATTTTACAATCCTGACAACACAGACAGAGAACGCACAAAGAATCTAACAGCCAGAAAAAAGTTCAAAACACTGCCATAATTTTTATAATAACAGTATATTATAAACTAAAAATTAATTTACTAGCATCGCTGTGCTTGGTTTGTTCTGTCAGTGATTTTATATTATTATTTGGTGAAGAGCTCATGCTTGGTTAATGTTATTATTTTTCCAATTAATGTAAAAAAATACTCCAGTTGGTTTGTGTACATTGATGTAACATAAAACGACAATTCAAAACTGTGGCTTGAGGACCCACTCCAAAAAACACAAGTCATGTCAGGGCAATCAACTTTTTCTTTTTCTCACCCTTCCATTGGAAAAGTGCGATTCAAGTTTCACTTGTCCGAAGGAAATTTCACATGTCCAATATATTGTGTTAGAAATTGTTATTTGTTTTGTTGCTAAGAACTGCTTTGATTGAAACTACATGAAATACTTGAACAGTCCAATCACGCTAAGAATCATGGTAGTTTTCTGGGTGTTGGTTTTTGATTCTGAATAGAATGAGTGCATGCAGAAATTTTATGTGAATATTCAGTTAGGAATAAAAAGAGTCAAATCGATCAGGAGAAATTCTTTCATATTGCTTAAGAAATATGTTACTTTCTTAGAATTAAGCATAGAGTATAGGCATGAACATTAGAAATTGCAAATAAATATGTCCTCTCGTTGAAGATCTATTTTAGTAACAGAACTGATTCAGAAGTTTGTGAATGTCGTGTGTGCATGAACCATGACAAGTTGTGTCAACAAGCACGTACGCGAATGAAGTGGCACGTAAAATATATTTTACAGGAAGTCGGACGATGGAAAATAAATGCACTGCGAATGCTACTTTGAATGGCAGAATTTTATAATTTACTGCAATGTTTATGCATGATATAATACTGATCAACAAACTCTGCTCGTCTGTGAAGACAAGTGCTATTGCAAAGTTACTTGTCCACAAGCTGGACTAACTCATCTCAGATGATCAGACGACCTAAAGGTGGTCACCCTGCATGTCTGCACCAGGGCTTGCCATTTGAAATTCCTTGCCCACTAAAATAAAATCCTGCCTAAATCCTTTGCGATGAGCTTTTTCCCCATTTGGTAAGCAGTTAAAAACAGCTGAAAAGATACTACTGCATATCCGAAAGTATCTCTGCTATTTCCCATTCACACACTTTTAGTACATAAGTAAACGACGCAAAAATTAATGTAAAAAGACAAAAAATTAATCACAAAAAGTACTTCTACCCATATTCTACAGTAATATCAGTGATTTTTTAGTGAGTGGTTGAGTGATTTATTGCTTTAATACTCAAATCAATTTTGCAGAAGTGATGGTGAGTGATTGCTTAACTCAAATGGCAACCCCTACTGCATCTTTTTAAACCAATGGCATTTACAATGCTAAAAATATTGCTTTTGCAACTGGGTTTTTGCATGATAATAAAAACTTTATATAGATATAAAAGTTACTGCTTCTCAGGTTAAAAAAGTTTAAAATAAATCTAAAAAATGTCCCAACGTTTCGGATATAACACTATCCTTCTATCGTTTCTTATCACTTCCCCTGAAGAAGGATAGCATTACATCTGAAACGTCGGGACATATTTTAGATTTATTTTCAACTTTTTTAACCAGAGAAGCAGTAAACTTTTATGGCATTTACAATTTTTACAACATCAATATCTTATTGTATTAATACCTCAACATTTTCTGATTCATCGGGAATGTTTTCTCCAACAATGATATTTGGATTTTCAGAAAGAATTTTAATTAGCTCATCGATTTGCTTCAAACACCTGTAAAAAGGACAGGCACATTGAATTGATTGGCACAAAAATATAGACATTTTGAGGAGTGTAGTCACTACCACCAAACAGAGTCCTTCTCAGAACTACCCTAACCCAGATGATCTCACAACATGATCTATTATTGCTCCTCGTTTCAAACCATTACTGCACTGAAGAGTGTATTACTGTGTCATCTCTTCTGTCAGTGTTTTGAAAGCCTCTCCTTTAGTTGTTCGTATTGTACTGTGTGAGTTACCACTTAACTGTCATCAGCAATGTAAGAAACAGTAATATTTTTTAGTTTAAAATCAATAACTTAATAATAATGATAATAATAATAATAATAATAATAATAATAATAACAATAATAATAACATTAACATTAACAAAAACTTTTCATAATTCTCTTTTCATCATCTTTTCATTGTCTTTTCATCATATTTTTATCTTCTTTCTTTTGAATAATTTTTTATTATTGTCTTTTAAGAACAAAAAACATCTTTTCACTACAAAGAACCAAGCATCCTTTCTATATTTTTCATATTTGCATGATTCTTGCCAGGAGCTGCTCATTTTTTCGGAGTTCTTGTTATTTATTAC
>JAOCPT020602599.1:0-10214 GCA_026546935.2 Palythoa grandiflora | reverse complement strand
CTCTTTTCATTTCTGCCGTTTAAATTGCAATAATATTAATTTTTAACTGACTCAAACAAGCGTGATAAAGGTCTATGTATCATGATAACAAGGATAATTTTACAAAACAAGTAAGGATTGATTCTGGGTATGCAGCTTAGTCCAGTCTAGAAAACCAAAACCCTGGAGGAGGTAAAAACGAGGAAGAACAACGACAGATAAATGGAGAAGGGGTGGGGAGAGCAGACACAATTTGTCACCTTGCACATGACAATCCTTGAGTGGCATTCAGTAACATAATTCTGCCAAGCAGTGAGGAGTTCCTTGATTGTTGGCGGCAAACTGTGATGTCTGGAAACAAACAAACAAAAGTTGACAATAGAGTGCTGAATACAAACGTCAATGCTAATTAAACTCCACTAACGACGGATTTGGCTGTAAAAAATACTGGTTATATTTTGTCTTAGAAATGCTTCACTAATGTTGCAGAGAGTATTAAGTTATTTTCATAGTCAAGTTATATACTTAATGAAGACAAAAAATTAAATTTGCAATAACTCGCAAACAAAATTAGCTATTGAAAAAAATTATTTAAAAAATCTTTTTCAATAAAACAACATAATTAAATTTTTAAATTTTCAGTTTTTTTGCATATTTCAACCTGTTCAGTAACCTTAAACCTTTCAGCCTCAAGGAATTTATCAATATATGACTTCTCCTTGCATAACTTAAACAAAATAATATATATGGTAATAAGAAATAAGTAGTTGATCAAGTGAATAAGCTGTTGAAGTTGAAAAGCTATATTCTCCTAAACCGCTTATAGTATATAAAGTATAGAGCTCGGTTGGGAGAATTTACCAACACATCATTTGTCGTATTTGGAGCTTAAAGGCCGTGTTACACAAGTCAACTTGCAACGACGATTTTCCGCGCAACAATGTTGCAAGTTGTGTTGCGAGTTTTTGAAACCAATTCGCAACAACCAAATATGTAAACAATGTGTAAAGTTTAATCAATTTTTCTTTAGTAGAAATCTAGTTACAATCTATCGCAAATGCTGTAATCTGAAGATATGAAAAAAAAAATTGAAGCATTGATTTGACAAGTTTCACTCGACAGACTGCTGTGAATACCTGCACACAAAAGCGGTTAATCATATGCACTAATTGCTTGAAGCAATGTTCACTAATTGTCTGAAGCAGCACTAATTGTTTGAAGAAATTAAGACTACATTTATCAAAACTTATCGTAGTTCGGTTCATTCTCCAGAAATTGCAAGCTCATATTCTAATAGCTCCTGAAATATAACCAAGCTTCTACATGAAACCAAGGCGAAGGTTGACCTGGCACAGTTAGAGAAGTGGAGATAATATCATGAGAAAGAAACTTATTACCATGTCTATCATTTCCGATTCTCTAACTGTGCGAGGTCAACCTTCGCCTCGGTTTCATGTAGACGGTTGGTTACCTTTCAGGAACTGCGAAAAGGTCTATTCTTAATTAGAGTCGGTGACATTACCTGGCATTCTTTGCTTGCTGCAAGTTGTTTATGGTGAGATGTGCCTCCTGGAAAGCTCTTTCAAGAAACCTCAGGCCAACATCACGCCGTAGTTCCAGCAGTTTGACCTACACAACAGAAGCACAAAAACACCTTAATTCAAGCTGTTAATTAAGACATCCATTGCTGCAGTATTCCTTTTATAAGAACCTCCCGTCTCCAGACGTAACCCTCATCAACATCACCATCACCATCACCACCACTATAACCATTATCATCATCATCACCATCATCATCATCAACATTATCACCATCACCATCATCAAAACCAACAGCATCATTATCATCAGTATCAACATCATCATCAGCAGCATCATCAGTATCAGCATCATCAGTATCACCATCATAAGTATCACCATCATCAGTATCACCATCATCATCCATCATCATCATCAGCAGCAGCAACATCATTATTATTATTATCATCATCATCATCGTCATCCATCATCATCGTCATCCATCATCATAATCAGCAGCAGCAGCATCATTATTATCATTATCATCATCATCATCATCATCATCTTACCTCAGCCTCTTGAGCTCTCGCTTGCTGAAGATGTCCATAGCTGGTTAACTTCTTCAACTCCTCATCTTTCCTTGACAGTTGCTCAACCAGTTTAGAAGAACTCTCTCTAACAAAATGATTTGAAAGTCAACATGGCTAAATGTGTGCTTTTTACACTCCTCTTTCTTTTTTGGCACACTTATCATTTTGCAATTTTCTTTTTTATATTTTGGTACTGATTTACACATATTTAATTCAATAAGAGTTTTAGCTATCCGGCTTGTATAGAAACGCATGGTTATTCCGGATAGCCAGCACCTTGCCATATATTAATTTCCTTTATTTGTAATTGTACCGAGCTAGCTAAGATGAAATAAATTATTGTTGTTGTCGTTGTTGTTGATAGGCTCGACCAATCAAGTATTTCAGCAAAATATCTAAAGAAAATCAGTAGCTCGTGTCTCAAACAGTCACGAGGATAAAGAATTTGTTTTACCAATATTAATTCTATTTGGAATAGTCTGGCCCAGACCAATGCGTTGTTTACTTGCAATTCAGTATAGATAACAAACACGGTTGGTACCCTTTGGACAACACAAAATTCCAGGAGTTTTACAAGGTATAAAAACTAAAATTACAGGATCGTAGCCAGCAAATTACGTTCTTGCATTCATTTGCAATTTTAACAGTTTCCTTTTCAAAAAACATTCAACAATCGAAAGTCTATGATTTGCCTATGATTGGCCAAATTTTTGGCAAAGTTAAGGAAATTTACTACAGTAGTTGTAGTTAGAAAAAATTCCAGGAGTTTTCCAGGGCCCTCAAGAAAAAATTTAAAATTCTAGGAGTTTTCAGGGACGTGGAGAAAAAATACTAAAATTCCAGGGAGTTTTTAGGGACTTCAACGCAGGAGCAGCGCGAATATTTCTGTAATAAATGGATTTTCATTAAAAAACAAAAACTGATAAATCCAGTGCTTTGTGTCGAAGCAGCTATTGTTTTTCTAAGAAAAAGGGATCACAATTGTTTAAACGATCAGAAAAAGGTCTAAGGAGATGAACACTTACTTTTCACTCTGAAGCTGAGCCTTTAAAGCTGATATTTCTTTTGTGAGGTTTGACTGTTGGGCCTTGTACCTACATGATCAACATAGAAAGTAATGTAGAGAAATTCTATGGTCCAGATTTGCCTCAAATATGTCTGAATTCATATCAGTGCATACATGCAATAATATCAAGAAGAGGAAGGGTACCAAAATCTTGAACTCTTCATCGTTAGTAGATTTAACGTACTGAACGTTAATTGTTCATTAGAAGGTCTTAAATAATGCACAACTATAAAATAAGAACGATAACGGTGATAATTATAAAAATAAGATGACAGTGATGATGATGAAGATGATGATGATGGTGACGATGACAGTGATGATGATGATTATGGTGGTGGAGATGATGTTGATGATGATGATGACGATAATGATAATGATAATGATAAAGTTAATGATACAAATGACGATAATGTTAATTATGATAATAATGATGATCATCGTACTTTTCATCATCTTTAAGCATCTTCTCCTCCACAGTTTTCACTTGACTGATTAGACGCTGATTTTCTTTCTCCAAAACTTTTAACTCTGTCGAATACTTGGTGCTTATCTGTTCTTGTTCTTTCTCAAATTTCTGAAAAAAACAATGTAATGTTAACTTGGTTGTCAAAAAACATACCCATCATTTTAGATGTACATCAATGCTTAAGAACGTCAAAAGAACTGATTCTAAATGATTAACTGTTAAAATTAAGACAAATGATGCCATTAACAAGTTACGTAATGTAATAAGGACTATAAACCAACAATTCTCATATTATGAAATATAATCGTATTCATGCTACATTAAATACAATGGGCAAAAGAGGGCCATGAAAACAGAATGAAAAAAGAGAAGAAACACAGAAGGAAAAGTTAAGTAGGATTAAAACAACACAGTAAAAGAGAGGTAGGGAACTAGGAGCAAAGAAAGTGGGAAAACAAAAGTGAAAGAAAGGAAGGGAAGAGGATGGGAAAGAAAAAGAATGGAAAATGAAAAGGTAGAAAATAAAAAAAGGAAAAAAAACAAAAGAAAAGTGAAGAGGCAAAAAAAAATACAAAGAAACTGAGAGGAAGGAGCAAAAGAGGTACAAGTGCCGTCATGCCACACAGCGTATTCACTTTTTTCTATATTTAGCAGCTCAGTCGATCATAGTTAAAGTGTACATGACCTCAAAAAAGCATTTGTTATACTGAAATTCTATTTGTATTTCGAACTTGAATTTTGAAAATAAACAAATTTAGAATTTTCCTCTTTGATTTATGGAGTGTAAAAATGCGACCTTGTGTGCTCTTGACCGAGTTTTGGGCGGCCTGGGACCACAATGGCTGATGACGTCATATAAGTGCATTCTTGTTTGCATGTCAAGCGAAGCCTGCTGTGATAGGTTGCGGTGCAAAGTATTTTGCTCAAAATTGCTACAAAGAACACTGCAGCACCATACGTGTTTAGCATTCACTGTTTGCTGGGGACGACTCACTTACTTGACGTCATAGGCCATTGTAGTACCCAGCTATACCCAGCCTCCACAAGTGCGGCCAAGGGTTGAAAATGGCACAAATTCTCTACTTTTGAATGCCCAGAACACTAGGATAGGAAGGTCTTCCTTTGTTCATCCTATGTTTTCTTATAGTAACAACACACTGTAGCTCCAAGACTAAAATAAATTTGGGGTCATATACACTTTAAATATTGACAGCGTAAACGTTTCTTACTTGTTGATTTTATTAATATTTACTTTGCAGACAAATATCCCTCCTTCAAGCGCAGCCACATTTTTGTATAAACGCTAGTGAAATCATTCCCCTTTTACTATTACAAATCGCTTACTTTTAAATAAATTTCTATGAGCATCAGACGTTTTGAGGAGATTACGAGTGCGTTCCTTTTGTAAAATCCAAATCTCGATTTTACAATCTAAATCTGGATTTTGCGTTCCATTTGTCACTTTCACCCAAAATCCAATCTTGGATTGTAATCCAAGCAATCCACCCTCGATATTGGATTATTTGGTTAATCAACATCTGGATTAAGATTTCTGCCTTTTTGCGTTCCATTTACCAATCCAAAATCGGATATTTGTCTTAACCAGTAAAAACTATTAAACAAATTTTCAAAAATCTGGTTTCGGATTATGCGTTCCATTTGTTTCAGAAATCCAAACAATTCAGATTTGACAATCCGGATTCAGATTTTACAAATGGAACGCACTCTAAGAGAGAGGTTATACTGCCATCTGAAGCCCGTCCTACAGCGGAACAGTACAGACAAAATTAAGAAACCAGGGGAAAATTGATATCCTGTGTTTCTTCATGTTTATAGGTGAATCACTGATTCGCCCGATACACTTACAGGATCTTTTGATTTCCCTTTAATTTATCGAGTCCAAACAACGAAATTACATCAACTTACCTCAATCTTTACTTGAAATTCAGTAGTTTTTTTCTTGTATTTCTCTGTCTCCTGCTGAAGTCTATTTTGGTGGTACGTTTGTTTACTTTCAGCATCTTTCAATCTTTCTTGCAACGCATCCCTCTCTCCAACAACTTTCTGCAATTTGGTTTTCAATGGATCCGGCAAAGGGTCAGTCATGACTGCCTTGGTTTTTATTAAAGGTTGAGTCTGTATTCCTTTTGACTTGCTGCTGATTACATTCTCTGGTACATTTACCACCAGCTTTCCATTTGATTGCTTTTGTAAATCACGCTCCAGATTCCCATTTGAAGCAGGTTTGCTGTCTGCAATGCATTCTACTGAAGTTTCTAACGGAGGTGCAAGATCATTTTCTTTACAGTTCTTACCACATTCACCTGTTTCTGTACCATTTAAAGACCTGTTTTTTTCTAAATCTAAATTGTTGACTGTAATAGGTCCTAAAATTTCAGTTTGTTTATTAGAATGTCCTTGATCCTCTGCGCCATTTCCACAACCTTCGTTGTTGAAAGCTTTATCTTGGCTGTTGCTATCTACATCTGAATTAAAACTGTCAGTTTTGTTTTCATCTTTTTTATTTGAAGAACCCAAACTGCTACTGCTACTGCTACGACTGTGCTTCAAGAAATTCGAATTACCACTAGCGTTGCATGCGCCATTAAGCATGTCAGCACTCTCAAGCTCTGAATTCACAATGTCTGCTTTTGAAGAGTTTCCAAAATTTCTGAAGTCTACAGGTGCAAGGTTAACAGTGAAGGGATTTCTTGGGTCTTGGTGTGAAAGTGACATTAAACCTTTGGCATAATCTGCCTCAGACATACTGAATTCGTCTTCAAGAATTACGTCTGGCTCAAAATATGGTTGAGATGAAGTCCTTGGTACAAATTCCTTTGCATCAGGGTTAAACTTTAGTTCACTGGGGTATGGGATAAATGGTGGTGAATGTGAAGATATATCGACACCATTACTCATTTCTCCACGCAATGTGGAACTAAATCCATTAATTTTCTCTGTACTTCCATCACTATCCAGTTGATCAGAAAGCATTATCTTTGTTCCCTTAAACACAAATTCAGTTGACTGATTAAGCAGTTTTTTAACTCCACCAGATTTCTCAATAATATCCCGATAGTTCTCCGGGAGGATAGATAAGGATTGAACAATGCGCGTGTCTGAAAGCTCCAGTGCACCATTTGCATGTAGAATTTCTCTTAGCATTCTGTAGAAAAAAGGCCAAGAATAATACAAAATTTAGCCCAAGTCTCTAACAGTTCCATTGCCTCGATGTTCCTATTGATTGCGCGAAGATTACTGTATAATATAAAATGGTAATTAACTCTTTTTATATATCATTTCAGAAACAAAATTAACGATTTGTTAAATAATAGTAGTAGTTACAATAATAACAGTGTTGCCACTTTTTACTCGTGACCTCTTCAATCAAATACAGGACCTTCCCTATCAAATAAAACTTGAATACTTTACACACTTTTCTCAAAAATTAGTTCAACAGTACACATACCGTAGAAACAAGCTTTAGAAGATTGTTTCTGGACAAAAATCAAGCCTCCAAGAGTCGTGGTTTCTGTTTTAGAATATTGTCGCGTCAAAAATATTTTAACAAACAGCTTATTTTTATTATTTTTTGGAAGTTAAGAAAAATGTTTTTGCCCATTCCAGGATTTTCAAGGACCACAACCCAAATTCAAGGACTTTCCAGGGCCTGGAACTGTTTTTCCCCAATTCAAGGACTTTCCAGGATTTTCAAGGACCGTGGCAGTCATGTAATAATAACAATGTCAACAACAATAAGTACTTGTTACACACTTCTGCTTAAGTACTTATAGGACGTTTTAGATTTCTTTCTATAAAGTAATTTCTTACGTTTTTTTAGTTTTCCTTTTCGAGTTTTCCTTTACATTTATTTTTACAATAATTTCATAGGTAATATCAAATTTTAGTCTATGTTGCGGCTGGTCATGGCTTGCCGCCCATCGGATCCATGGTTGACGTGCTGATCTGGGTATCCAGAAGTTTAAACTGCCCTTTCCTCACTTCCGTTGCGAGAAAGACGGAAGTGAAGAAGGGGCACTGAGTACGAGACTGTGTAGAATACTGTACTTACGAGGACACGTAGTCCATCATAACGTTAATATCAGGTTTATTGTACGTGCTCCCAGCTGCTGCACTATAAAATTGGCCAGAATGACTTGACCTGTATTCCTCTTCAAAAGTCTCAGCTTGTTCTTGGAGGTGAAACGGAACTGCAAATGGTTCGTTGAAGCTACTCCAGCCAGAAGGCGGTCTTGGTACTCCATCACTAATCCAATAAGAATTTATCAGAATTTAATACACTCATACTATAAAATAATCATGACAATGTAAATGGTTTGAACCCAGGAATCAAATTAAACATCATGGAGTTTTATCAGCCGGATGAGCGTAGTCCTGAGAAGGACTGACATTTTGGCAACCTGAGCAGAAGTCATGATTTGTGTGTTTATAGTGGTGCAAACCAATCTAAAGTCAGTTTTCACGGCAAACAGAATTTTTTTGGCATACATGATAGACATGCAACTAAACATTGTGGAAGACTTTACTGATGGATCAGGACAATGACCAGAGTACTTATTCGATCCACATAAATCACTTGACTCTGAAAATGACTTCCGCTCGATTATTTCGAATTTGAAACTATTTCAAATTAACGCCCACTAATTTACTTTCGTTGCTTTTCGCTTAATTGTCGGTTTATTGTATTCATTTTAACACTTTTAAGTTGCACTTCTCACTAGTTTATTATCAACGAAGGAAGGAGCTTGTTCCGAAAACGTTCTTGTCTTTTAAACCTATATTTGGAAACAATATACCACTATTCTTCGAGATTAATTAAAACTCTTTTGCATTCTTTAAATATTTCATTAATTTAATTTGTAAATATATTAAATATTTTAGGAATTAATATGTCCTAGAATTACAATTAGTTTTAGTTTTAGCTTTTCACATAGGAAAAGACACCAAGTCGATTTTGTAAATAAACCATTATCATTATCACTATTATTATCACTATCATTATAATTATCACTGTCATTATCACTATCACTATCATTATTATTAGAAAACCAATATTAATATGTTTGATGCACTCTTCGATATTTACAATTCGTTTTTATTTTACTGGATTTTGGCTCCAGGTACTTACAGATTAATTAAAAAATACAAGTTATTTAAAGTAAGCGAGATGGAAAAAAGCCAAACCTACCAATTAGGAGGTGGAATTTCATCCAAATCATCAAGAGCAGACGGAAAACTTGCTCTCAACGGTTCTTGTTCACCTCCATGATCTTTTAAAAATTCTCCTAGACTCTGCGTATTCTGTTTGTAATGACAAAATAAACTGTTCATTTATTAAGGTGTGAGGACTTGTCAGAATTGTGGAGGAATTGGAAATTCTCAACGAAGTGTTGAAAATAACATGACCCTTCCCCTCAGGTATGGGATTGAAATGTCAAAAAACAAATTTGGTTTAATCAGTTTAAATAATAATGTCACGATAATAGTTTCTATCAAAGAAACAGTTGCCTTTCATCCAATATACCTTTGACAAGGGTTGTTCAAATGCTATCCAGGACACTATTTAAACAATATCTGACCATGACAATATTGGTACTGATGGTGATGATGATGATGATGGAAATGATGATGGCAGTTGTGCTCACAGCGATGCTAAGATAAAATCGTCTACAGGACATACATATTCAAACAACTTATGCCAAAGAATATATATGCCACAATCTTTATAGCTGGTTTGTAATTTTGTCATAGATAATGAATAACTCTCTTTGTGATTACATTGGCATATTTTTGCACTTTGCAACTAAAACAATATTTCCATTCATGCAGTTTTAGCCAGGAGCAATTTTTTATTCAACATTCGTTCGTCAGCTACAGAAAAGGGACAGATCATTAGATATTTAAGATGGTTGAGAAAGGGTTGGGCATTTTTTTTCTGGCAGGAGTTTTTCTTCTCTCGATGCCCTGTCATTTGCTCACATCATAACGTCTTTTTCACTGTGCACCTTGAAAGCTGTGCTATAATATATTTGGAATTTGTCCAACCCTCCCCCCAAATATTTAAAGGTCTATTCCTACGATCATCTTATTTATATTGGAGAACTTTAATCATAACTGTTTCTAACCTTATTTTTTTTCTTCTTTGTCTTTATTTTTCCAGCTTTTCCTTGCACCTAAAAAATATTCAATAATAGCTCTCAGCCCTAAAACGTGATAAAATCGATCACTTCACATTTCCTGAAGTGCACATAAGCCTTCACATAAAACAAAGGGCTAATGACAAGGTAGCACAGGTTAACGAGTGGAAATACTTTATATCATACAAATGAAACCAATTCAAAAGTTAGAAGTGAAAAAGGTTTACACCAACTTGAGCTCATGAAAAACGTCGAAGAACTGTGCAATACGTTATTCCGAAAACATCTAAAAGCTGCGCATAGGTGCCATCTTGAATATTGCAATATGATCACGTATTAAACACTGCTCTATGACTGGTGGAAACAAGTTCGGTTTCTGACAATTACTCTGAATCCAGCAAAGGGGCCAGTCAAGAATTTTGATTGGGTAGGGGAGC
>JAOCPT020602598.1:0-18083 GCA_026546935.2 Palythoa grandiflora | reverse complement strand
GATGATGATGATGATGATGATGATGATGATGATGATGATGATGATGATGATGATGATGATGATGATGATGAAGATGAGGAAGAGGAAAAGGAAGAAGAAGAAGAAGAAGAAGAAGAGGTAGAAGAAGAATATGATGATGTTGAAGATGACGAAGACGAGGACGAGGAGGAAGAAGGTGAAGGTGAAGGAGAATATGACGATGATAATCATGAAGAAGAAGATGATGAAGAAGAAGAAGAAGAAGAAGAAGAAGAAGAAGAAGAAGAAGAAGAAGAAGAAGAACGAGAAGGAGAAGAAGGTAGAAAAGGTAAAAGAAGAATTTAAGAAGAATATGATGATGTTGAAGATGAAGACGAAGACGAGGACGAGGAGGAAGAGGAAGGTGAAGTTGAAGATGAAGATGAAGGTGAGAATGAGGATGAAGATGCGGATGAGGATAAGAAAGAGGAAGGAAAAGAACAAGAAGAAGACAACGAAAAATACGAAGCCAGAGATACATATACTACACACCATGTCAAGTGCTTACAGACTTCTACATTATCCAATTAAAGCTATGATTGAATTCAAACTTGGAATCTAAAATCATTAAAGAGATTAACATTGAAACAACATCTTAAAAAGGGTCACATGAATAAGATGATACTGTCGTCAATTCTTCCTGGAACATGCTGCTACAGAGCCACAAAAAAACACCCCTGGTATTTCCGTTGGAGAATATGATCAAGATTTTTTTATTTGCCTTCATTTTCCTAAGTATATATAGCTCCTTAATTGATATAACGTAAAGATATCAGAATAACCAGAAACTTACCTTTTTATTGTCGGCTGCTTAATCTGTCAAAGCTTTTTGCTTCAAAACGTCTGACTTTTTTTTCCTGAGAATTTACTACGCTGAAAATAACAAACTCCAAATACAAAATTTCGTGTCAAACAAACCACTCGTTTTTTTATAAGAAAAATTTTTAAAAGAGAGCATGTACTGTACAAACGGATAAATTCAAAGAATTTCGGTGGTATTAATCGTTGTCAGTTAGCGGAAATAAATAATTTGGTGAAGAAACATAAATTAACGGGGATTTTTCAAATAGATACAATAATGAAAATCGACTATCTTTCCTTGCCATCTTTCTGCATCCCTACAGACAACAGAGAATTAAGCATACTTACCATTGTTCAGTGAAATTTAATTAACTTTAAGCGAGATGAATTCAAGTAGACGACATTAATGTAATCTTATGGTGAGGCTTGTCCCAAGCCTAAGTAGCAATATAATAACCCAGGGTTAAAATTTTAACTCATCCAGTTTCTGTTTCCCACCTTAGAGACTAATTTCTGGTTTGATACTTTATTTCTTTATAAAACCGGAACAGGACGTTAAATGTAAATATTGTAAATGTAAATATTTCCTTAAAAAGAAAAGGCTTATCCCAGGGTTAAAGTTACCTCTCTCGTGAACCTGTCTGGTTAACATTCGCACAAAAATTTAAAACAACGATACACCGCTTTCCCTTCATGACTGCCATTATTGTTTTGTGGAATGGTCCGTTTGCATTTTCGTTTTGGAAATTTGAAGAAGACTATTCTAAACAGATAAGGTATTCAAAATACAGCAAACTGTTTATTTTCTATTATTTGTACTAGTACGCGGGACTTGTGATTATCTTTCCTTTCAGTTCTTCATGTATCCTTAGCAAGTATAGCTAATCTGTCGTAAGAACTCTCCTAGCGTAAAAAACGTTTTTTCACCACTAAAACGCATCGATTCGTTTTCTTTTTTTTTTTGGTTTTTCTCGACTTCAATAAAGCTAACAATCCTTTGTGCTCTGGAGAGCTTTGTTTACCGACCCACCCATAGTATAGTATAGTGTATTTTACCCTTGCGGTTTCAACAGAACTGAACTCTCAAAAGACTTCCTTTCAAGAACTTAAAAAGCTGCAACGTGATAACAAGTCTTTTCTTTCAAAGTTACAGAAATGTGATGCGCCTTTCAACTTAAAACAGCATAAAGAAACTTATTTTAGTTGAACTCGAGAATCTCATGTGAAATTGCGGTGGTTCAATTTCGGAAAGTTTCGGTTCTAATACAAAGATTGAGGCAAACGAAAACTCACTAATTACCAAATACAACTAATTATAGCTATCTTGATTGCGTCATATTCGTATCAATTTGTCTTTGTAAAGCGAGTTAGTAAGAATTATTAATACTTTAGTTGAGTTCATATTGTGTGTATAACGGCATACCGTTTTTTTTTCGCCTTTGACCTAAAAAAGATCCCACCGCAGAATAAGTGACAGACACCTTTTTTTTGTTTTGATAGTTTTATTCAATTGGTACTTTCAATACAAAGTAATAAAGCTTATAAAATAAATCACTCTCTTTCTCTCTTTAAACTTTATGCATTTAAAAAATATAATCTCTTCATTGATAATCTGTTTATTTACAACATTTTTTATACAAATGGGAGAAATACACAAAGATATTTCCCAGTCAATTTTGTTTGTTCGAACACTTGCGAAACTGATTCAATTTTTCACGTTTATTGATAACAAAAAAAATTATACGCAAGTTTTACCACGGCCTCCAGACCTGCGTTTTCTTTGCGTTTGAATGTGTTTTCGATTTGATATCAGTCACTTCTCGGTGTAATACCGCAGATTTGACAGGAACCACCGAGGTATTCACCTTAAATGGAGTACATTCAAACGATGAATTTCTCGGCGATAAAACCGGTGACCCGGATGGTGAGCCATACACTGGTGACGGAGGGGGGGACGGGTAAGGTATCCAAATTGGTGTTAGTGTTGTACTGGTACACAGAGAAGTTGATTCAGGTGGCACGACTGGGGCCACAGGTGCCACTGGTGGGTCGCCTTGACAACAAGATTGAGCAAGATGCGATAACAGTTTCGAGCGAAGTTGGTCGGTTCCGTCAACAGTCGAAAGATTTCTGTTGATTTCTGCCGCGCACTGATTGAAGCCCGCTCTATACTCTGCGGTTCTATTTTGACCTGAGGAGAAAAAAGTAAACTTGATTACCTACGAGCGCCCCGGCCACAACTCAACGCTGTTGGTAGATAAATTAACACCGAGTGTGGAACGCTATTAAAAGTCGATTATCTTCGAGTGTTTGTATTTTGAAAATTGTCTTGAAATCTAATCCCTCTGTGGTAAAAGCCGGTTTTCCCACGCCAAGACTGATGGCTAATGCTGGTTAATCTAATCTAATCTAAGCACAAGCGTATTGTCTGTTGGATAACGTAAAGCCTAATCCGAACACAATCTCGGAAGCGTCTCTAGAAGGAGATGTTCCATTTATCATAACTTTACAAACAAAAATGCCGCAAAGCGAAAGTCAAAACACAGGCTCACCTTGCGATTTGCATTCATCTCGCTTGAGGTCTCTCATGTACTGAACAGTCATTTCAAGAATATCTGCTTTCTCCATTTTCGAGTATCTCGAAACCTATGTAAAAAAATATAACCAATTAAAATTTACCATACAATTTACGGCGTCAGCAAAATTTGAGAAAATTCATGGCATTAAAAATAATTACAACAGCGCTAAATACTTACATCTTTGTTTAAGGCATCTAGAACAAGACTCTTCAACTCGTTCAAACTGTCGTTAATACGAGCTCGGCGTAACTTTTCCATCAGTGGCTTCTTTGCCTGAAATATTTAAGAGTATTTAGTCCCTGCCATAATGCGAGATTTTGCTCGAGGGGTTAAAATTACTTGTCATTTCAAAAATAAAATGAAAACATTTTGAAATTTTCATACATACCTTTCGTCTTTCGGAAAGAATTTTGCTGATGTAATCTGAACTTTCTTCGCCAATACGAACGGCCATTTTTAAAGTAGTTTTGAAAATGATAAATATTGCTTTGCTGGAGTTTTGAGCGGTTAGAGCGTCAGATTCGTGTGACTGGCGTGTGCCTAGCCACTTTAATTTATACGATTATGTTCGTGGGAAAATTCTTTCGGCCTTGTGTCACTAATCACAAATATATACTCGCACATTTTTCAAAACAATCGGCGAAAACAGTGAAAGACAAAAGGCTTGACCTTCTGAGAGGCTCGGACCGTGGGAACCCTTCTCTCTGATTGGTTGGTTGATGTTGGTCGCACGACCAGACTTGAGAACAAAACGCCTCTCAACTCACTGGCGCGTGATGACCGTGGGAAAGAAGGCTTCTGATTGGCTAATCAAACAGTGGCCGCCTGTCCTTAATTACTTAAAAAAAGCCTGTATACACAACGCCAAAACAAAGACTTTTACAAATTAAGTATCTGGATGATGTTGCTTAAATTTAACGCCGAATGCTGGCGTACAGAACACTTCAATACTAACAAAAATGTGTTGAAGAGTAAGGTTTCAATTGAGGTGAAATAATTGCGGATGTGATGTCGGTGAATTGGTGCTGATGTGTTGATAGCCCAGTAATGATCAGTGCTGTCATTTTCAACGTCTCGTTTACACATCTCGATTTAAATGTAGGCTCGGTCAAGCGCTTCGGATTACTCGCACGTGTGACCAAGATCAAATCACTATTGTGATAAGGCCGGCCCTTTGTTAACACTCCTTTCAATGGCTTTTGTCTGTAGACAGAATTATTACTCAGTTTACGCATGGACATTTCAATAACAATACTATGTCAAAATTTCCCACGGTTGTAGTTATAATAAAGAACAATTTTGGTCTGCGCTCGCCGTCACCGACATTTTATTTTGCGTCGTTTGTGGTTACAATACAAAACAGACCCACGTAATGAGAACGGCGGGGATTGAAAGCACAACAATCTTTTTAAAAAAATGGTTAGTAGCTCTGAAAATTTCGAATTTGAAAAGAACTGAAATCGCAAATCCTTGTGCATCGGAGTTTCGTTTGAGGTCTTGTGTACAATTTCGTAGCTTTATCTTTGTGTAGACGTTTTAGAACACTATTTTGTCGTAAGTTAAGCAGAGAAATGAAAGTTTGACGTTATGACCAACGATAGACGCTTTTAAAAAGTATATTTAAGCTATTTGTTTTTCCCAATAAAAGATGTGGTTATCGAGAACTGGCTTTGCACGCGACGTGGGTAACAATTTCTACAATTAAATCGAATGACGGTCAATATTCTTTACAACCTGACAGTTGACTGTTTCCTGGTAGTAAATCTGTTATAAGCCTAAAATTCACTTAGCAGTAATTAATATTGCACTTTCTTAATGAATGTTGATTCGGGTCAACTTAGAAATTTTTGAACACAATTTAACACAACAAACGGTTGTCTAAAAACAAGTTGCTTTTGTGTGGATAATTGCGTCATAACAAAGTGAGAAGCGAGAAGTAGCTCCAGCCAAATAAGTTTTGCACAATTTTAGTGTGTGTTGTTATTTTTAAACATCCAAGAAACTGCATTTTCTGCAAAGCGTCTTTTGCTTTGGGATGTCCTTTCCGGAAGATAAAGCGGGGCGATGAAACATCAACACAACTACGTAATCCAAAGGAATGATAAATCATTACTTTAGATTTTTAAGCCGAACTGAAAATGAATCACAGGAAGTGAAGCTCTTGAAAAAGGAAACGTTATTCAGTTATGCAGAACCACGCTTTAGGAAACCTTCTTGTGTCTGCCAAAGTCTCCTGGTTTCATGTTCTCCGGCTAATTTAATTTGGACCACCTAAGTAAAGATAAGCTGCGTGAGATCGTTTTCCTGACTTTTAAGTCGGAAATTTCGACGTGCTCTTAATTTTTTTTTTCACCGAAATACGGTTTTTAGACAACTTTGTGACAGAATTTAGTACCATACTAAACGACGCGTGAGACAGCCACCGTTGGTAGAATCCCGATAAGATTTTGAAAACACCAGATCAAATTTTCAAATTTCCGGGAGCCGGGAATGTTGTCAATATTCTTTTAAGAGCACTGGGTAACTGAAGCCGTCTGTTGGCGACATATTTGTGATCATAATACTTTTCAGTGTTGTTTTCTAAACCATTTTTCAGAATGTTCTTTTTTTAAGTTGCGGATCTTCTTATTATTAATAAATATTCAAAACTTTACGCCGTTGAAACGCCTTACTCAATCGTTTCTTTTTGGAGCAGCCATGTCAGTCCAGAGGAAACAACCGCGGATTTTTAGAGTGGACAGCACTATGGCGCATGGGGCGGGTAATGCCACACGAAAATTTATGTTTCACGCGGCCAGCGGATTTCCAGATTCGTTACACTATAAAAAGACAATTTTTTTTTGCAAAACTTTTAACTTGATTTAATACTTAGGTTTGCAAGTTTATAAATTTATTGTTTTCCATATTTGAACTTGTTTAGTTCTTAAGAGACATTAGGCTACTGGAAGAGAGAGTTTTACGGTCTTTCATTTGAATTTAAAAAAGGTTTTGTTTTTTCAGTTAAATTGTGTTTTAATTAAAAGACAGAAAAGTTTTGAAATTCTAAGGTTGTTTTTAGTGTGTGTCAGCTCCACAGAATGAAAGCTTTGCCCGAAGCTGGAAGTTGTAAATTAGTGTATGGATGTAGTTTACTGCTTGGTCAGCTGTACTTTTCAGTGTAAGAAAATCTTGACGTGTAGCTCTTAATTTTTCTGCACGATTAGCTAGCCTTAAGATGTGTTGAATGACACTTCATACTGATATGAAATGAGCTGGTATAGTAAACTGTGCATTCTAACAAATGCGACTATTTTCATCCCGAATAGGGTTACTATGGTTCCCACAATTTTAAACTCAAATTTCGTTAAAAACAAAATATTTTCATCTAGCTCATGTTTTAAAAAAAAATACGTATATCTAAATCTAAAAGCAAATCTAATTATGTAATCTAAATCTTACAATTATACAAAGCTTTCATCAAACACTATATGTATACCAACTTAAAAACTAGGTTTTTTTACGATTTTGAAAACTCAAATTCCCTTCTGTTCAATGTTACCGGCGTTTCTTTATAGCTTTGATTTCTTCAAACGCCTCTTATGCGAACCACAGCCTCCCCAGCCTCAGCCTAAACCTGCAGTTTCAAGCTTCGTGCTTCGTGATTTTGTCACCACTTGACTTGCCAATCAAAAGTTTAATACACGTTGGAAATTAAATATATCTGGTTGCGGCATTTGCATTTCGGAACAAATTATTCAAATAAAAACATAATCAATAATCGAGTAAATCATGGCCTTGGAGCTTTCTCAGAGGACCGGCTGCTGTGTATCACGAGCGACTTTTGATTTTAAATTCACTACTTACGTTAATCATGTTCACACAGTTAAAAAGCTCTTTGTTCCAATTAACATACCTAAAACTGTATGCAAAAATTCAGTGTCAAGCTATGCAATCGCCCAGCTGTGGTTTTTTTCGTTCTATAAACACAGTATTGTACTTGTAGTTTATGTCGTGCGTGTTTAAAAAATCCCACTGAATGGCAAAAATTTATCTGATAGAGAAGAAGTCGATGATGTATTACATGGTTTAGTCCATGTCAAGAATACCGTCAGACATTGAAGTTTTATAACTCTTACAAAGTTTAATCATCAATACACAAAGGCATCAGAAATTTTGCGCTCATTCTATACTGATCTTTTAAAATGTATAACTACAGGGATTCCATATTTTATTCGTCATTAAAACAGTTAAATCATTACTGTGTGTTAAATGACATGTTTTTTTTAATAAGAACCAGTAAATTTTGCCGAGGCTCATTATTCAAAATTTTTTTGGCGATTTCAGCTTCAGTTTGTTCTTAAATTGTTCTTATTTCTGTGAGCGGATTTTATTGAAGAAAAGCAAAATAAAACAAGGTATTGAAAAATAAACGGCGCTTTGCGCCACACATTGTTGTACGGCTAAATTTAGAGGCGAACTACCTTTATTGTTTGTTGAGCAGCCTTTGCAGTGAATCTTTTTATGTTTTATACTGTATCGCTAAGAAACAGTCGATTTTCTGCAATAAAAACTTTACTAGTTATCTAGCCACAACCTGAGCTTGTTTTTAAATTGTTCTTACATTTTGGTAAATTTGAGCCTCGTCAGTTCTTATAAAGTTCTTATAAAAAAAGCGTGTTTCCCTATTTTCCTTGGACCAATTTGAGGTTGTCAGGCTCGTTGCTATCAACTGTGTTAGTAATTAAAAATTTCCAATTCCAGCCTAATTTATTTTTAGTTTATTCTTTATCTATGTCGTTGGTACGTACAATAATAAACAGGCTTATCAAGGTTTCCGATGTAGGCAAAATAGTTGAAATGAAGAGTATTTGTGTGGAATTCCAATGACAATGTCATAATGTTTTAAAATAAAAATACTCCAGTTTTAAAAAAAGCTATGAGTGGGAAACTTTAAACTCTAGGTAGAGGAATTTACCGTCGAAATTAAGGCATTATCAGTACTAGAAAGTGCCACTCGTCTATTTTAAATTTTTCATGCGTTATTCTGTAATCTTTATTGAAGTAAATTACAGAGAGGTGTATGGAAAATTCAAATACGCTTTATGGAGCGGTTACATGGATCGTGTATGTGCAAGCAGTGAAATTCAGTGATATTTTTCGTTTTGACCGAAACTTGTTCTTAATTCGAAAGTATAAAAGCAATTATAAATGAAAAATCTTAATCCATGAACTATCAAGAACTATTTTATTAGTTTTGTTTTCAAACCGTGGCCTCATGTTTTCTTAATCTGAATCTTAGTATTCCAATTTTTATTACAACAAAAGCGCGTGATAAAGTACGAGCTAATGAAGAGCACTTGACAAATACAAAACTACAATACATTCAAATTCAGAACATAATTTAGCGCCGCAATTTTCTCGAACTTATTGCGCACAGGCCGTAATTAATATGGACATGCAAATTTGAATTGCTAAAATTCTTTATCTACCTGGCTCAAAATTGCTTCAGTTCTGAAATATAAGTCGTGGCCTTGTACAGGCTTTTGTCAACGTCAAGTGCAGCTGGTTATCTTCGTTTTAAATGTTGAAAATAACAATCAAACAGTGTTCATGATCTGTAATTCGGAATTCGATTAAAAGCAAGCAAAAGTTGATGAATACGTGCCATTTTTTGTTTGGTAACAATCACTGAATCAGTTATTAGTGAAACACTTGTCGGCACTCTTTTTGAACCATTGAAGATAAGCCGAGGTTATGCTACACAATCTCAGTCAGAGCGCGCTCGTCGCGTGTTCTCTGACTTGATCGGTTTGACGCGTGCCTTTTCGTACGAGGATGAAATGTCCTACTCAATCTCCGTGAAAGTGTAGCCCACAAGTTCTAGACTGTCCATTTTATTTCACTGACGTTGGCTCGACAGTGATTAAACTAAAGCGAATTTGAAAGAACAACTTAATAATGACCAGCATTTTGAGGAAATGTTTACTAAATTTCACCTCAACACGAGCCAAGAAGCCATCACTCCCCGGTGGTCAGTAAACTTCCGGAAAACATTTCGCGAACTCGATTTTAATTTTGTATATCCTTTCACATGAATTCCTTCAGCGGTCGCGTTTCAATATTGTATTGCCCATTGTTAGAGCTCTTTTAGCGAACCGCCCCCCTCTCTTTTGTGTGACAGTTCACTAAGTCCACTTGTAAACAGAAAGCGAGTTTAACATACATAAGTTTGGCGTTGTTTTAGATTTGTTTCACTAATGCACTCTTTTTTGAGCTTTATTCTTTAGTTACGCTTTGTGAGTTATTGCAGCTTTTAATGCTATCAGCTCAAATTTGATAAAAAAAAAAAGCTATTTGAAAGCGCGAGAAAAGCGCTTTGTATAAAACAGTATTTCACTCTTCAATTGAAAGTATTTCGTATTAATCGCGATTTTTGGATGAGATAAGAAAAACGCATGATCAAACAACAGTTATCTACACGGCAATATTTGGTTTTTTTCTTTGACCTTGAGTACGGATTTTACCAAAAACCGGCATTAAGATTATCACTCGCTGCATGCAACAACTCGAAGCCGGACCTCGGAAAGATAAGAGCTCAGTCGTGTGTCCTCTGTCGGTTCAGTTTATCAGCAAAAGAGAAATCAAGCATAAACCTCTTCATTAGTAGTCGAATATGTGGCACAAGCCTTGACGTGTTTGTGTCAGATTTGCGACAAGACTTTCGGGTTTTTTTGTTTTCAGATCCGTTCGAAACAGAAAGTTGTGAGATTCGCCACACCTTCCAGGATATGCTATATAGAGCATTTTCTTCGCCACTCTTAAAATGATATTGAGTCTGCGGAAGCGTTATTCTACAAAAGCCATCTATGGAATGCAAATTGAACAGTTATTTCTTCCCTTATTTATCAGCATTAGTTGCCTCAAATACTTATCTACTAAAATTAAAAATATTACGACAAGAAACTTATTTTATTTGAATCTTGACTTTTTAGACAACGAAAACAATCAAGTCGTCTTTCGTAGAAAAAGTTTTCGCTCATGTTAATCTGAAATGCTTAACAGTTAAAGCATAATTTGGACTTGAGTTTGAGGCTCTCCGGATGAAAAAGGTCAAAGATTTCGAAAGCTAAAGAAGAAGACTGCGTACTTTAGACCACTTTTATTGTAACGCTCTTGCGGTCAGCTAAATCTTATTTTAATATATGTTGTTTTACGTTTTACTTCTTTCTGGGGATTCACTTCGGTAATAAGTTAAAAAGTTTATCGTTTATAGCCAGACTTTGCGCTCTGCTACAAAACAGTAATGAGTTATTGTATTACCTTGCGCGAATTTTAATAAAAAGTATTGTAAGTCAAATTTTTAAATTGCGAAATTTAGACCAAGTTTACAGCTGTTTTACAAAGTCTCAGCTCCACAATAAAAATTCTAATCTCCATCGGCCTAAAATTTGGAATTTTTAAGAAATTGGCGCTAACGAAGAACAAAGCCATTTTACCCTATACATTGTTATTACACACAAAAACGTAACGACCAAGGATTAAAAATCACTTTGATATTTATTATCTATTTATATACAAAGATAATTTTTTTAAAAAAGCATTTCCAGGGGCTCACAAAAATATTTTCGTAATATTAATTTTAAAAAACACTTTATCTTTTTTATGTTATAAAGCAAAACTAAAAGGATCTAACGTTTGGTTGCGGAGTCTTCTGTCCTTGAAAATTTAAAAAATCTAAATGGTTTAATCATTTTAAGTTTTTCGGAGAAACCGCAATGGGCCAACGATGAATAAATAATGTTAATTTAATTATCTTCTAGAATGCTTGTATGGCCATTTGTCACTGTAAGAATTTTTAATTTTCTGTTTCTGTGTTTTAAAAAAAGTTGAAGTTCATCCAAAAGATATCCATTTTTGAAGGTTTTATAAGTTGCTACCAGGGTCTCCACGGATCCAAGTTTTTCGTCGAAGGGTGTTGTAATGTTAAGGGAAGTAAGTGAAATGCGTCGCTTGGGACGATAAACGCTGGAATTCCGCCACTGAGAAGTATTTGTTGAGCAGGAATATGCGATGCTTTCTCCTGGCCGAGGGGTGACGATGGTGGCGAGGGTAATGTGGCGGGAAAACTGCCTGCCATCATGAGTTGCGTGTGTAATGTCGAGGGAAAACTTGAATGAGTGCGACTCCACTGCGTCTGCGAACTCGTGCTCAGTGAGGGTTGAGGCGTGCGCGGGACTGCAGTCGACAGCTTGCTTTCCAAAACGGGAACTTGTTGGGAGGACGAACTTCGAGTTAAAGAGTTTGCAAGGTGAGATAAAAGCTCTGTCCTTACGAGAGGATTAATATGATCTGTCGCCATCAGATATCGTGTAACCTCTGCAGCGCATTCATTAAAACCCGCTCTGTATTTAGTGAGCGACTCTGAGTGAAAATAAAGAAAAAGAAACAGTTAGCATTGTAAGCAGCCCAGGCGATTTTTTGTTCTTTTTTAATTCATTTGTGGAAGTATTTTTTTTTATTTTTCCCCTCTCTGAAATATTCAAATCCTCTTTTGAAAAACACTATGTAAAATGTCTTAAGTTAAGAGTAATACAGGCAGTTGTGTGTTTTATAAAATTCCGTCAAGCTTAAAGTCCAAACTTGCGATCGCACTCAATCTAATTTCGGTGGGTGATGATAACACCAAAAAACAGTCCCAGTGGTTAATTTAAATTGCGCGAAACTTTATTCTGTTTTCATTTTCTTTTCATACGTTTTTGATTAGTAAATTTTCTTTACGCTCTGAAATGACAACCAGTAAGTTATCTTAATTCAAAGACACAACAGCTTCTGTGTTTGCTCTCTAGAGAATAGCAGGTTCTTTCAACAATCACAGTCACATAGTTTGCCTAGTAACAACAAAAGCCCTCCCCCCCACTGGCGGGAATATCTGCCAAGCACGAGGCAACAGATCAGCTTTCTTGATGCAAAATAAGAACGTGACCTTCATAAGACAAAACTTGAAATCATAACTTAAAATATTTCCAATTAAAATCAAATTTGCCAACTTGTTGCCAAAACCTTTTTCATCTCTTCCATAAAACAAAATTGATGTTGGTTACGATGTATTTTGTTTGCTAACTCAAAGGTTGATTTTTTTTAAATGTCATAGAGGTTTCACAAACAGGAAATTGCATCCCACTGCACGACAGTTTACACATACCGTCACTCTGTTTCTGCGGTTTTTCCTGTATTGACTTGAGGTATTTCACCGTCATTTCTAGTATATCAGCTTTTTCCATTTTTGAATATCTTGATGCCTGAGAGAAAAAAAAGAAAGAATTCTTTAGCATGTTTTATAGTTCTTTAGTGGACGCTATACAGTACATTTCAACGCTAAACTAACAAGTTTGTGTGTTTTATAAAGTTTCAATATTGTCTGATAAAGAGGATTCATGTCTGCCTGAGTAAATTAAGAAACTTAAAAATACTCACATCTTTTTTCATGGCTTCGAGGACAAGGCATTTGAGTTCATTCAAACTATCGTTTATTCTTGCCCGCCTTAGTTTCTCCATCAAGGGTTTCTTGGACTGGAAGTCAAAGAGAAAAAACTCTTCGAATATTTATGCGGAACTGTTAATTAAAAGATTCCACAAAATTACGAGCAAAACAACATATTTTTAAAAGCCGTTGTTTTTCACGCGTTATTTTCTATCTAAAAACTTTTTATACCTTCTTGGCCTCCATAGTTTCGCTGTTGTCCTCACAATGGTTTGTCGAAAAATCTATATTCATTTAAACCCGGCGTGTGTTAGGACCGTGCTTGACTGCACCCAATCCTGCTTTTGAGACAACTGCACACGAATTCGAGTGTTAAGCCGTATGTCAGTCGTGTGGCCTACTGTTCTTTTTATAGTTCACACCGTGGGAAAAATTTCTAGTCGTGTGTCAACTGTTGCGGTTATTTACAAATACCTATTATGAGGTAATAACAGCAGCCATAAGCAGCCGCTCACTGCAGTACCACCGTGGGAATGCTCCGCGCTGATTGGTTGCCACGCGTCGGGGTCACGAGGTTAAGCTGTATGACAAATTTTTCATCATCAACCAAGTATAAAGGGCGTGAGAACGCTGACACTCGATTGGTCAATTAGGTTTTCGGCTGGCTATAATTAATTGGCTAGGAGCACGCATTTTCAATTGCCTTAATGAACGTTGAACACTGTGGAACAAAGCTCCAAGAGTTTTGCAAAACATCTATAAAGATTTTCTCAAGGATACCTAATGCTATATCAGAGCCAACCACGATTTAAGTGGTCTATTTTAATTGATATTGCCCTTGTCAACGGTATAAAACGTCTATATTTCGCTCTCAAATATAATTTGATAGAAATGTACATATAAACGTCGGAACATTATCCACGTGCAGCGCTTTACGGTTCCGACAAAATTTCTTTTGTTCCATTTGTTTTTTTAAGCTTTTGTTTATATTATGAAGTTATTGAGACAAGAGATAATACGACAAGAGAGCCCTGTGTTCGCACACAATGGCGCTGGAAATTTTCCCACGGTTTGGCTGAAGTTTATTAGTCAGATTACTAAGTTCTTTACTTTTAGTCCCGATGCGTACAACTTTCACCTCAATTTTCGTAGCTGTGCGATGCTTATGCCTTTATGGTTTGTAATCATTTGAAAAACTGTTAAAACTTATGTATTTGGCAATTTACATTTTGCATAACTATTACCTACTACTACTACTACTACTACTACTACTACTACTACTACTACTACTACTACTACTACCGAACTACTACTACTACTACTACTACTGCTGCTGCTGCTGCTACTACTACTACTACCAACTACTACTACTACCAACTACTACTACTACTACAAATTACTACTACTATACTACTACTGCAAATTACACATTCTGTAAAATGTGTTTTGGCAATATACGTCACGCTAATAAAGCTCGTTCTACTACTACTACTACTACTACTACTACTACTATTACTACTATACTACTACTACTACTACTATATTTATAAATCTACTTCTACTAATAATACTATATAAGTATATTATTGATATAAAAATGCAACAACATTGCGGAATTGCAGACGAAGTGATTTACTTTCTTTAAATTGCAAAGTAAATGTTTCTAGTTCAAAAATGTAACAGACTTGATGTTATATTATAGTGAGAATTTCGCCAAAGTTAAAAACATATAATACGCCTTCAATTAGCTTTAATTCTTTCGAATTCGCGATAGTTAGCGCATAGCGCGTGTTCAGTTACAAAAGCAGATTGCGTCTAAGAGATTTAGTATCAACTAAATAAATACCAGATTACCCTAAAGGCAAAACTTCAATTGACTGTCGAGGCTTCCGTGAGAAATGATAGACAACAAGAAAACAACACGATAATTGTCTGTACCACCTCCTCATTACGCCACAGAAAGATGACATTTTAGATATCTTTCCACAAGTAACAATTTGGCTTTATTGTCATGACGTAAGATATTTACATATTGCCAAAGCACCGCAAAGTTCCAAAAAGTTCATGTTAAAACTAAGTGGTCTGACAAGCGTCGCATGTGTCTTGGCCGAACTAATCTGGTGGACTTGTTACATGGCATTCAAAGACACGCTTTTTTATAAATAGGACTCGGCCAAAATTTAAGAACAATTTAGTAACAAGCCAAGGCTCTTGCTGGAAAATTACAAGAAAAAGTGTTGATATCGGAACTTGAAATTAAACTTTTCTTCTTTTACCGTGCCAAAATCTTGCGATTCGCCCATATATGTGACTTTTAAAAACGTAATGTAATTCTTGTCCTTGACCAAGAAATTAATTTCACTCAAGTTATTATATTATATTTTAGTTAGTATAGATTATTTTGTTCATTAATGACTAATGTAAATAGTTAATATTAATGTAAATAGTTTCTCAAAAACCCGGAATGGGAGAATTCCATTCAAGATATTATTATTACTATTACTATTATTATTATTATTATTATTATTATTATTATTATTATTATTATTAAACTTAACCAAGGGTTAAGGCTAGGACTAGGGTTAAGGCTAAGGTTAGGGTTAGGTTAGTTTCCGTAGTGTTTTTGTGTAGTGCATCCTGTGACGTCAGCTGTGGTTATTACACCGGAGATGAACCGTAGATTCAGAAAAGACCATTGTTTCAATAATTGTTTCAATAATTTTCGAAGTTGCTAATTTTTAAGGCATTTTGTGACTTTGACTTTTAAAGACTCAGCAGAAAATGAATGTTATAAGAAAATTTAATCCTCGTGAAACATTGTTGATGTAGACAAGTTGTTCTTATAAAAAGCACCCAGATTATACTGTAAAAGCTGTGACCACAGGGTACAGTATAGCTGAAGGCACGGTTTAGGCCCACCAATAATTTGCCTTTAAACTGGATAAATTTTGGTCATTGAAATTTGCTTGCTCTTTTATGAAGAAAATTTAGATTAGCAGCATGCATTTCTATCATTTGAGAACCTTCCAAATTCAAAATTTCTTAGAAAAGCTTTACGCCAAACTCTCTTGAAACATGTGTGTTCAGAGTTCGAGTTTTTTTTATAAGAACCAGTAAATTTTGATGAGGATTATTCATATTTCTTGGCAATGTCAGCCATAATTTGTTCTTAAATTGTTCTAAATTTCTGTGAACGGTTTTTATTGAAAAAGAAAACGAAATAGGAACAAAGTCTTGGAAATCCGGCGAAACGGCTCGCATCACACATGTACTGTATTGTATAATTTAAATTAAAGCCAGCTGGCCTAGTACAGTCCGTATGGGTTAATTCCAGCTAGCACGCACCTAAAAATATGGTAATATATCTTTGCACTTAGCTTATTCAGTTTATGTAACATCGTAGGTGCTAAATAAAAAAAAATGTCATTGTCATTATTGTACGGCTGAATTAAGAGGCGATCCGTGACCCTTTAATTTATTGTTTGTGAAACAGTATTTGGGACTTCGCCGGGTGACTGACAGGAATCTTTTTATGTTTTAGTATGCTGCATTGCTTTATTAAATAATGAGTCTCAAGCACTTTTCTACCAGAAAAATTTTTTCTAATTATCTATCCTCAGCCTGAGCTTGTTCTTAAATTTTGGCCAATTTGAGCCTCGTTGTTCTTCATCTCATGATAGATTAAGTTGTTCTCCATATAAATAAAATACGCGTTCTCCTTTATGAGGATCATTAAGATTACTGATAAGAAACACTTCTAGTGTAGAATCTTCCAAATTCGAAATGTCTTATATAGAAAAGCCCGAATTCTCTGGAAACATGCGTGTTTGCTCAGAGCTTGAATATTAGCTGCATGGCACCATCAATAAAACTTTCGCTCCATAATCCGTGCTATACACTACTGTTTGCGGAGAACCTCGAGATATACCTTCTAAAACTCTTATGGGGTAGAAACATGCAGTGCATGTTTTCAGAACAACACTAGCTACCATGCATTGATATATTATCATGTTACGTAATATATCAAAAACGAGTGTTTGATCATCCGTTCCAAACAACCAAAAAATAATGAAGTTTCGAGGAGCGAAGCCCCGAGGGCTTTAATGCCTTTATTGTTTTTGAAGTATTTGGAAAGTGTGGTCAGACACGACGGAAGTGTAAGTTTTTGATATGCTTCTCAATTGGGCATGAGAATTTTTGAAATAACAAACACGCAAACAAGAAAAAGTGTGAGAAGTGTGGCTGGAATGCAATGGCCATTATTTACAAAGAAACTATTCATTCGGGTTTGGTTTTGATGATTGTGAGTTCACTAACATTTGTCTCACTTTTCTTTCGACCCCATCGAAGAAGGAGCGGGGTTTCGAGAGCTAAAAACTTTTAAAAAAGAAGCAAATTTGGTTGACAAAGCGTACCCTGTATCAAAATGGCTGAGTTATCCAGAAAAGTAAAACTTTCCGTTCTGAACACCGGAGCTGAGAAAAGGAACGGGAATATGAACGGAATTGCAAGACATGCGTGTCATCAGATCGACTCAACTCTACTGCCGGGCTGAGCATTTGTAAAGCAAAATGGCGGCCTCTCACTAATCAATTTGTCATGGAATTGTGCCCGCTATCAGACGCTACCCAGTGGAAGGGAACTCTGGCGATAGAATTAAGGTAGTTTGGGTTATCAAACATGAAAGTTGTTATTATACTTTATGTCTTAAGTTATTCATATGAGTAAAAGTTTAAGTTCTCTTATTTTTTTTCGGGATTTTCATGTTCAAAATCATGTTGTTAGTATTTTGTTGTTCGGTATCAGGCGTGCTTTCCACAGGAACTTTAACTTACCTCAAACTCCTTTTTACAGCCCGGTGCCGGTGGGTAAGGAGATATATCCAAATTATAGAACGGCGAAAAGCTTTTTAGAATGAGGTAGAATTCAAGGCCCTTAGCTGCTCATACCCACCCATTTTCTAGCGGCTATATGGTCCCCCGTCCCCCCGGGTGTTACAGTGTTCCAATAGGGTCCCCCGTCCCCCCGGGTGTTACAGTGTTCCAGTAGGGTCCCCCGTCCCCCCGGGTGTTACAGTGTTCCAATTAGATTAAAACTATTAGATTTTTAGATTTTTAGTTTTAACTATTTAGAGTTCCAATTAGATTAAAACTATTTTAGAAATAGTTTTAGCTACAGTGGCGCAACCCTTTGGAACAGCCTACCCTCTGAGGCTAGGCAAGCAA
>JAOCPT020602564.1:0-10215 GCA_026546935.2 Palythoa grandiflora | reverse complement strand
TGACCAAACTTGCCGACAAGGGCTGGAAGTTTATGATCCGACTTTTGTACAATTGAAGAAAAACTGTATTATTTTTGAAAACTTGCGGATTTTCCTGAGCTTCGTGGTTTAAGAACTGTAACGACAACTCGTTTTATTTTGTGTCAAAGTAGAGAAATTTTAGTTGACTAGAGATTATGCTTACTCAATGGGTGACAGGCGCCAAAATTTGGAGACTTGTTTTGTATGGGTCGAGGTCTTTGTTTTGAAAAAATGAAAATGAAATCTCAAAGGTGAATGTATATAGACACAATGCATTAAGATATAAGAACCGGCACGAGTAAGGTCACTGTGTGACCTCTTGTTATTATATGAAATACATTTCTATACCGAGTGGTAGCAAGGTGATAAAAAATGATATCTCACTCTCCCTAGTGGCGATACCATTTTTATCAACACATGTGTTTTATCATTTTTGAACCTATCAGCTTTTAGTATTTTCGCGCGGTTTTCAATGGTCATTTTTGCATTACTGCCCGAAAAATGTCGAAGACTTTCGGAAACTTTTTAAATATCCAAAAGCGCATAAAAACGTTTTTTAAAAGATATTTAGGAAGCTTTCCGGATTTTATCTTCTTGTGTTGAAAATATCTCTCACTCGTTCGCCTCTACTTTGCTCTGGGGAGAACTATGATTGATACCAGTTCAAATGAACTGACGGAACTATTGACGTTAAATAAAAGTAACCTAAACCCTTAAACTCTCACGGTAAGATTAACATAATAATACACAAATTTGGTGGTACAATTGTTCTGAGAATTATATGGTGCTATGTTACAGACGCAACCTGACTACACCTCCCCTGGGTACCCCTGTACGGTGTTGGAGCAAGGAATGCCGGACAACAGCTCGGACGAGCAGGAGGAGCAAGACTAGAACCTCAATAAACATTTACACCATGCGCCATTCTTTCGTCATGGGAGATTTTTTAAGATCCAAATTATTAAATCTGGGAGATTTTACATGGTCAGCAGTTTCGGCCTTTTTAAGCCTCGTCAGCTACCCTTAGCACGAACATGCAAAACGTATGATACCAAGATCCCACATGTGTAATACCTGCACTTTATTTTAAGTTGTTCTTGGAAACAAAAGCCTTTTTAGGTCATCGTCAGAGAGAGAAACTCTGATGTATCTAAGAGGAAATAATAACAGAATGTTCAAAATGCTGGAAAAAATCAGACTCTCCGAGCGGGAATGGAACCCACGACTCACCGGTTTCATGACTGGTGCTCTACCGCTGAGCTACCGAGACAACTACAGTGGGATGGTTTGTTTTCATGACTGGTGCTCTACCGCTGAGCTACCGAGACAACTACAGTGGTATGTTCTGATTTTAAAAGCCTTTTTGTTAGCTGTCCCATGGTGACGAGGCCTAAAAAGGTCAAAGCAGCTGTCCACGGCTGTCAACACTCAGGATCACATTTATTTAATGGTAGATACAAGGAGTAATTCCCGCTACCCACGTGGCCTTAATGCCCAATGAAGTGGTTGCTAACACTCGGGCTTATTTTATTTAAGGTAGATACAATATAAGTAATTCCCGCTATACCCGCGTGTCAATAGCGCTCAATATAGTGGCTGTTAACACTCAGGCTCACTTTATTTAAGGGTAGATATAAGGGGTAATGCCAGCTACCCGCGTGGCCATAGCGCTCAATATAGCGGCTGATAACACTCGGGCTCACTTTATTTAAGAGTAGATATAAGTAGTAATACCCACTACCCATGTGGCCATAGTGTCCAGTATAGTGGCTGCTAACACTCAGGCTCACTTTATTTAAGGGTAGATGTAAGGGGTAATGCGCGCTACCCACGTGGCCATAGCGCTCAATATAGTGGCTGCTAACACTCAGGCTCACTTTATTTAAGGTAGATATAGGGGCAATGCCCACTACCCACGTGGCAATAGTGCCTAATGAAGTGGCTGCATTTTACCGTAAGCACGCAGGTGGATAACACATTATTTAATCTTCTCAGCCGCATTACACACTGTGTAACACTTAAGTTTTCTCGGGAACCTGAGCCTGTTTGTTTGTTAGCTGCGCCGCGCTGACGAGGCGCAGTTAGTCCGTAACAACTGTCAGTCCACAGCTGCTGAAACTCAGGCTTACCTTTGATCATGAATAGATGTAAGTGAAATGCCCGCCACCCATGTCGCCCTAGTGCCCCGTAATAGTGATAGGAAAAGTCTTAATTAGCACGCGTGTGCTTAGCTTATGATTTTTATCCCACTTCAGTATGTTACTGCTTTGCAGCTAAGTGGCGGTAAATGCAATAAGTAATGATAAGCGTAAGAACAACTAGGGAGCGCAGCGGTAAATTTCAATTAAAAACATGTAAAATTTAATTCAAATATTCAATTAATTTGGCGAGTTTGATTCGTTTGGTATTTATTAACTTGCAAAAATATTCCCAAAAAAACGTCATGACCAGTTTGTTTAAAGCTCTCAAGCACCAGTCCCCGTCGCACCACATTTTGGCCGAGTTTAAAGAAAAGCCACCGTGAAGAAATGGGTCTAAAGCAATTTATTGCCGCAGGACTATTGTTAGCTCCCCAGTTTTTACGCGTATCATTACCAAAAAAGATCTGACTTTTAATCTGAGCACATTTTCAGAAAGTTGTTTTGAACCCTGTTGAAGCGACGTACGTCTTGCGATCAGATTTATTGAAGAAATTCCTCAAACGTAATAGTTATATATTTTATCGATTAAATGTCTTGTTGTTGTTGATATATTTATGGAAAACAAACAATAAAATTGCTTGTGATGTTCAAACAAGCTACAGAGTTTTAGTAATTGTGTATGGTTATTTATTTCGTATCGTATAGCAACCTCTCGGCCATCTGCCCAACGAGACGATTTGTTTCCAGAATGCAGCAAAGCTTTTCGTTCCAATATTGGCTGAATGAGGACGGCGACGCCAACGAGGACGGCAAAGAAAATAGTAAACACAACAACTACATGATGAAATGCATAGAGTTGAGAGCCTGCACGTAGTTGTCGCTAGAAATAATGAAAAGACCTTTTTTGGAGTTTTTAGGACAACGAAGACGTGACAACCAAAATGTTCTCAGTATTTTTTTATGTCCATGCAAGGAGAAACTTCTACTCTTTTTCTGTTCACGAAGCTCAAAGTAGAGAAAAAAAAAACCCTAATGACCCGCAGAAAGAAGTATAGAGAGAAATTAGAAATACATTTTTTCTGAGCCGTCGTTGTTGGCGTTGCCGTCGTTAAGGTCCCTACTAGCCATGCACAGTCGGACGCACTGCACCCACTTGATCGTTACGTGATCGTGGTGTCTTGGTCATCGTCGGAAACAGCGTACGAAAACTATAATCGTATCTATAGCACATCTAAGGTCTTATAACCGTAATGATAGTGCTTGACTTTCTAATTTTGATAACTTCAAAGAGCTTGTTAGCTAAACCCTTAGACCTAGTGGCTCAGTGGAGGCGATTCTGTAGTCAGTGGCAAACGCCTACCGTTTAACGGAAATCGATCAGATATATTTTTATAATAATAATTTGGCGTCTAAGACTACGAACTGTAGAAATTACAATCTAGCCCCCTCCCTCCCCTTCCTAGACAGCTAATGACGCTCGGGTTTTGGAAAACGATGAGCAGTTTTCCTATATATCCATCCATGCTAGTGTAATGTGAGCTTTGCCCCTCCTTGGACGGGACCCTAATTAGTGAGCCACCAATAGAAGCCGGTAATCTAAATGACCGAGACTCCCTGCAACTCCAACTCAGGCTCCTTGCCGGCAACTTCAAAACATTTTTCTGGGAACTTCAAAACAGATTTCCTGCAACTCCAACCCATACAACCTGTAATACAACGTGGTCTACCAGAAAATTCAGTTCAGACTGACACGACTCCAACCCAGACTTCCTACAACGTTAACACAGACTACCTGCAATCTCACACAGAAATCACATAACGTCCACCCAGACGTAATTACTGCAACTCCAACACAGGCTGCCCAAACCATCAACACAGGTTGCCCAAACCATCAACACAGGCTGTCCAAACCATCAACACAAAATGCCTGCAACTTCAATCCATACTCTATGGAATAGTCTTCCACTTCAGGCAAGAAAAACAGAGTCTCTTAGGGTATTTAAGCGGTTGCTTGAGGGTTTCATATAGTAGCACGGCATTTTAGGATAGTGTATAGTGTATAGTTGTAGTGTCCACAAGTTCAACATCAACTGACTGCAACTTCAGTTCAACAGCAACTTCAGTTCAACACAAACTGCCCGCAACTTCAATCCATAATGTCCACAACTTCAACATGAACAGGCTGAAATTTCAGTAAATTGCCTGTAACTTCAATTCGTACTGCCAACAACTTTAATCCACACTGTTTGTAATTCCAGCATCTAAGGCTCCAAAAAAACCAGAGAATCCGCCATATTTTTTTTGTATTTACACTGGGATAAATAACAACCCATGATGCATCACGTGACAAATGAAAGTTATTATTTCATAGCCCTTAGACCGCTGACGATCCACGGGAGATGCTTCTTCTTTGTTCCGGCTTCTTTAGTTCCCTAGCACTTTCTGGCTGAGCAGGGAGGGGTGAGGTTTCCATTTGTTGACCGCGTGTTCGCGAGTGAATGCGGTACAGTTGCGACAGCTTACCGCTGAACAGCAGCCGCTTGATGTTGCGACGGTATCTTTTCGTAAACGCGAAATAAACGACGGGGTTTACAGCAGTGTACGAGTAAAACATTAATAAAGTAACAAAGAGAAGAAAACAGGGTGCTTTAACTCCGTAACTTAACAAAAGTAAGACCACGATAAATGGAGTATAAGCCACAAAAAACACGATCACTATCACAACCAGCATGAAAGTTATTCTCTTGTTCTGTTTTCTTCTTCTTCTTGCTGTCCGTTGTTGCAGATAAGCGGATAAACGTCGACTTGAACGACGGAGAGAGCAAATGACCCCACAGTGTAAAGACGTTAACAGAAAAACTGGAATGACAGAGAGCAACGCGAAATTAATAGTAATGTGAATTTTGTGAGCCTCTTTACCCAAATACCATATCGAAACGCAGTGAACCTGTCCTAAATTGTCGGGAACAAGTTGAAAAGTGTAGAAGTAGAAGGCGTGTAGCACAATTGCTAGAACCCATATTCCAGCGATAATGATTTTGGCTCGTTTGACAGACATCAGACTGATCTTGGTTGGATACAAAACGCCGCGGTACCGCTCAATCGCAATAAACAGCATTGAGAATATTGAGACTGCTGTGGATGCGTCTGTGGCCAGCGGAACTATCTTGCAAAGGAAAGCTCCAAATGGACCTTCTAACCAATGAGTACCTATATATAAGGTTTTGATTCTGTACGGTATAGCGACTAGAGGGATTATCATATCAGATATACACATACTGCTGATACAGTTATCAACTGTCGATAACTGATCCTTGCTTCTATGAACGGCAACTATCACCAGAATGTTGCCAAGCAGCGAAACAGTCAATAGAATCGAGTACAAAAATGTTTCAAGACGAGGTGGCAGAACATTGTTCGTACATGAATCGCCAGTTGGAGCGGTACCATTTCCCCAGATATTCGTACAGTTTTCATACAATTTGCAATTAGTTTCTGTTACGGATTGGTTCCATAGATTCGTTTGGCTTTCATTCAGCATCCATTGACTTAGTGTGTGTTCCATCTAAAGAAAATTTTTTTGTCTTAGTAATAATCAATATTACTGTTTGAAAGTACTTATAATTTATATAGGGCCCTATACTACGCGCTCTCTGATTGGTCTCAAATGCCCGTCGTGTTTTATCACAGTGTAATACCTGGTTTAGGCTTCTATATTTGTTAAAGTGTATACGACCTATTAGAAAGGTTTTCGAAAAAGAAGAAAAATGTCGTTTATTCATTGAAATAGCTCTTTTGGTTGCCGAGATATTAACGTTTTTCAAAATGAAAATTAGATCAGTTGTGCGTCATAAAAGTGACTCTATTCGGGTAAATCATAAAACAGCAGCAAACTTTTGAAATACTTCTTCAATCAACTTGAAACTTGGCATCGACTTCATACTCATGTAAAGACATTTAACTATAGGAATTTTGATGTTGCCATAGCAACACATCAGTCCAGACCTCTCATTTCTAAAAATTAAAATTTCCAGTTTTTTTCTATCGTAAAACATTTTCCATTCCAAACAACGCAATTACTGGCATCAACTGTGGTGGACCCTATGAATGATGCCAAAAAAGGTTTTATTTTATCTTTTTGGTGCCGAAAGCACTTTTTCGCTTCAGAGCGAAAAAGAGACTGGGACATAGAATGTTGTCAAAGTAACAGAATAACCAACTTCATTACAAGTGTTTGTGTTAGTGAAACAACTGTGAAAAAGTATTTATATCACAGAAACTGAGATTTTTAAATATTTTTTTTTCTAGCCCTGAAGCCGCACTAAACACAAACCGATTTTTTGTTGGAAAATTTCCGATTTTTCGTTTGTGATAACAGTTATCAGGATAAAATTAAAGATTGCAACACACGTGCCGATTATTGGTCAGGCTTTTATCTTATGAAATAGCTTCCTCTTCGTATTCTAATCACTCTGCAGTGAACCGCATACAGTTATAAACTTATGAAGACATTGAACACACAGTCTGTCCAGGGAGTGGTACAACTTTATAAGAACAACGAGGCTCAAATTTGCCAAAATTTAAAAACAATTTAAGAACAAGCTCAGGCTGAGGCTTGATAACTAGGGAAGTATTTTTGGTGGGAAATTGACTAAAACTTAGCGATACAGCATAAAAGATAAAAAGATTTAATGTCAAGACTGCTGCACAAACAATGAAGGTAGTTCGCCTTTAAATTCATGTGTGGCGCAAGGCGTGTCATTTTCCAATACTTTGTTTTAATTTGTTTTTTCTTGATTAAAAACTGCTCACAGAAATAAGAACAAATTGAGGAAGAAATCGCCAAAAAATTAAGAACAATGAGCCTCGGCAAAATTTACTGGTTTATTAGCCGAATCACCAGTATCGTTCAAGTCCCTATTGTGCAGGTAGTTTTGAGCCTATGTCAAAATGGTCTATTATTTTGTTTACATTCAAGTTAGCCTTACTTGTCTCGTCCTTTTGTAAACTTTCAAAAGAATATGTTGCTCCAAATGAGGCTGGTAAGGCTACTTTGAATGTAGACAATAGAATATTAAAATCACCGCCATTTTGGCATAGAGTCTATGTTGAGGTTTGGTGAAAAGTTGGAGATATGTTTGAGGGTAACTCATTAAACTCATTCTGCTTAAATATCCCTAATCATAATTACAATCGCAAATATTATGAACATGACATTCTGCCGCACTTCACTAAACAATAACCGATAACGACTACACTCAATTGTCCTACATTCTGTAGATAAATATATTTTGTGGTTGCCATCTTGAATTTTGCAATGTGATCACGTGATAAGTCATGGCTCGGTGATTGGTCGAACCAAGTTCTTCTCCCGACAATTTGTCTAACTCCACCGAACATCAGCCGATAATTTATCGCTGACGTTTTTGCATCACATAGATGCACAATCTTTGTCGGTGACAAAAAATGTCGTCTGATCTTGTCGGGAACTACGACACACAAGCTGATATTTTGTAAAAAACGGGAGAAAGTCCCTTTTCGTCTTTTTACGAGCTTCCCTACAAAAAGTCGGCTACTTTAGTTTGTCTCTATTTACACTCGGTCCTTTGAAGTATCGGCGAAACACGAATTTATTTAAGAATAAACAAATTCACTGCTTTTTCAAGATCTATTGGTTGACAAGGAGTTTTGTAAATTTCATTTCGTTTAAATCTCTCAACAGAGTTAATGCTTGTTTCTAAATCTAGAAATTACCATGATGATAAAATTAGTGGACGTGCAAATTATAAATTAACAAAATATTTACTGTTTTAAAAGAATAGAATTTTTTCATCTTTGTTTTCAGCCTCAGTCATTTTTTTTTCTACTCTCGAAACGATAGTCTGCCATAGTTCCGAGTTCTATTCAAATCGATCGAAGTAGACAAGCGTTGTTTGACAACTGGTTTGATTAATATTTTTGGTGTCTTCTCATTTCCTATTTTTCAATGATACGTTTTTAAGTTAGTAGCCTGAATGAGCATTCTAAACTCGTTCGAGTTCAAATAAACATATGTTATGCTTTTCATTTTGCTTGCATCTACACTCGGAATAACATAATATTCCGTATTATGTACACTATTAACGTAAAAATTGAAAATTGAAATTTAAAAAATATATGGAATTGTCTTGATTCGTAATGAAAATATGTAGATGGTTTAAGGAATGCGCCTCTTAATTAACTAAAGTTAAGTGAAGTAATTTGGTGTGATAGCTTCAATCGCGAATGACAGGAGATCGATCTCTGATTTTCAAAAAAGAAGAATTAAAATACACTACATCTCACAATTCAAGTGGTGCTGCTTTCTTCAATTCACTGCTTTGACCACAAGTAATTTTTGTCGTAAACAGCAAATATAGACACTACGCCGAAATTAAAATCTAGCAATATTTTGAAGCACGTACAACTGAAATATAGTACGCCGAATTTAAAATCTTTGCGATACGCAGAGCTATGAAGCCATATTATGGATAATATTTGGTGGATTTTCGGCTTGTACACGCCTTTTATCGAGCTGTACAAAACAAAAATCAAAACCTGTTCTAAAAATTCATGCAGAAAAACATTTTAGTCACGTATAGATTCAAACTTTCAGTTTTTGCCTGTCACGAAGCGTTTCTAATGGTCCTAATGCAGCTGTGTGAAATAAAAGGACAAAATTATTTACTAAAAAGTAGTTCTGATCACCTGTCGACATGATTAACACAAAAACATCAAAAAACTAATAACCAAAAGCTGCCTACCTTGTTTGAACTTGTTCACCATATGTAGTTTTAACTGCTGGCAATTATATCTGGCATTTAGGATCGAATTTTAATTTTGTGAGAACGCAAGTTAGAAATTTTACCATACTAATGAAAACACAACGCTTTCATCAAATTTGGGGTCCATGGTTTTTGATTCTGTCTGTGCACTTTCTTTGCTCTGTGCTAAAAGCATTGTTTTTCTACGCCGTTGGGAAGACGTATTTTTAAAACCTTTTTCAATTAGATAATTTCAATAATTCTCAGTTTGGCGCCATATGTGCTTGTGTACTGATAAAATACAATTCCCGCCCAACAAAAGTGTATTTAATTTTACAACCCACATCATAAAAAAAGTCAACGAAAAACCCTATTACAGAACGAATTTTACAAAGCTAGAAACTATAGGGGGGTTAAATTGAATTGAATTGAACTGTTTGTTTATTTCTACCTCTTGCAGTTGAACTGAATTACTCGGTGGCTCATTACAATCTTACAATATAATAAAATGTTTTCCAAAGTTAATTTTTATGTGCTCAGTAAACGGCGTGACAGCACGAATAGACTATGCGTCTGTGTGGGCCATCATTTGCAAAGGAGCTGAGTTATGGCATTTTTATTGGGACATGATGTTAAGCCCTAACAACAACAACAACAACAACAACAATAATAATAATAATAATAATAATGATGATGATGATGATGATGATGATGATGATGATGATGATGATGATAATAATATACCTATTATAAGAGGGTGTGAATGGGGGTACCCAGATCTCAGTAATTAGCTAGTATTTTGGTTGATTCTCAGTAATCAGCTAATTTTAGCGATTCTCAGTAATCAAAATTCGTAAAAAAGTAATAGGTTACTTTACGTTGCATTATTCTAAGACAGAAACTTGCTAGATTAGTGAATTTTTTAAATGAATGACCTTGAAATGAGATTTGCGATTGGTAACGTGATTTTACGCTCGCTCACTTCATATATCATTTTATACCTGAGACTTTTAAAAAATTAATTGCTATTTTCTGTTAATTTTGTATAATTACTGTATTTGACAATAAGAGTTGATCACAGTTAAAAAAAGAATCAAGACTAAAACCTTGACTTTTACAAATCAAGTGTGTAAAGCAGCTTTAGTTTGACTGTAAATATCTCCTTTTTTGGTCATCAGTTTGAAAGCATCTCGCATTGCATGATGGGCATTTTTTGGACAAAAGTTATGATTTTGCTTTTAACAAATTGGCTCGCCGTTTTCTGCAAATAG
>JAOCPT020602511.1:0-10216 GCA_026546935.2 Palythoa grandiflora | reverse complement strand
GGTAAAAGATAGCTCTAAGGTAAAAAACTGCTCTTAGGTAAAGGGCAACTCTTAGGGAAAAGATGGCTCTAAGGTAAAGAACTGCTCTTAGGTAAAAGATAGCTCTAAGGTAAAAAACTGCTCTTAGGTAAAGGGCAACTCTTAGGGAAAAGATGGCTCTAAGGTAAGGAACTGCTCTTAGGTAAAGGGTAACTCTTAGGAAAAAGATGGCTCTAAAGTAAAGGACTGCTCTTAGGTAAAAGATGGCTCTAAGGTAAAGAACAGCTTTTAGGTAAAGGGCTTCTCTTAGGTAAAGGGCAGCGGAAACAAGAGTTGAGCTATCTCCTTTACAAGACAACTCATCCAGTTCATCATATGTGTGTCATATTATCTCAAAGGACTTTGCCTCAAAAGGTGATAAAATAAATGTCTTTCATGTTTCCTCCAGTGTCCAGGCTTTCAGATTTGACAGGACTACCTAGTGCTATGCACGATTAAAATCTTGATACGGGACTATTTTATCAAGATCTTAGAGCGCATACAATAACATATTAACTGACAAACCTCATCTGACATATCATGAAGGGGGTACATCCTTGGGTAGATATTCAGCATGGCCAAGTAAAGAGGCATAACTTTAAGCTGCTGCATCGCATAGCATCGTTCATCCAACCTGGAGCCTGCTCCCAATCGGAACGCAATCTGTAATGCACGAACACTGTTAACTGTATTGGTACTACTGGAGTTACTGGATGAGATGGTAAGTAACAGGTGACAGTTGTGCCAGTTGAGCAAGTACAGTACTTGTCCTTGTAAGCATGAATTAAATTCAAACTTTAACACCGGATACTACTGTTAGAAGATTTTTATATAGTGACTGCTATCCCGTTCCAATATGAATAGATAAGTATGTTTCATCAAGCAATAATTTTATCATGCGATCACAGAAACAGCAGCATTTGTAATAGGTGTCATTATCATCATCAACAATTACATCATCATCATCATAATTATCATCATCATCATCACAATCACTAAAGTAACAGCAGTAACAGTAGCACTAAGCAGTACTGGAAGGAATAGTCAGTGGTAGTACTAGTTGTATTGCTCGTGGTAAAAATATTTGCTCTCTTCACATAAATGTAAAAACAAGTGAAAACAATATATAGCTGACATTTCGAACCTTAAACACTTTTTAATTTGCAAGCACCTCAGGTCTTGAAAACGAAAGACTGTAAAACAACAGTGAATTCCCCACTGGCGATACACACTGGCTAAATACTCACATGCTTCAGAAGAGCCAGAATAAACAAGGGCAACAGTTTGAGTGAATACGGTGCTAATAACTGTCCACTCTGCCCCATGTTGGCAACTTGTGACCGGAATACACTCAAGCAGTCAATACTTGCATTCATCAATGCCTTTGGGAAAGAAATTACACACAGTTAACATACAATTTCATAAAGCAGATAAAATACATTCCAGTTTTTAAGATAAATTTAACTCTTAGTATAATTTTTATTCAAGAACATCGCAAAACACATTTAAAGTGGAATTCTTTTTGAGGACTCACTTAAGTCTTTACAGAACACTACAAAGAGCTTTGCTGTGTTATGGCTTCGTCTTCAAGCATTCACTTTCACTTTGTAGAAAGCTCCCACTCCACCCCTTCCAAAGACAGTACAGGGTAACAACCGAGAATCATTATGATTCTAAGTCATGTTTTTCAACAAACAACCTATACATGTAGATTATAATGATTACAAGTCCGAGAAAGGAAAACATCGTTCGATCAGAAATCCAAGTTTTGGAGTAAAATCGAGTTTGATTTTCAGCTTGAAACACTATTTCAACTTTAATTCAAGTCATAGTCATATTATGATGTATTTAAAAATGCCAGATCGACATGGCTATACTGTACATGTAGATTTTATCAAGTTTTACTAAATGTACTGGCACAAGTAACAATTCACAGTTTTCTGTGTCCACGTTCTTTGCATCAGTACAAAAAAAATCGTGACACAAAATATAAAATTAAAATTTGGAGCCCCTTCCTTGACTTGTTGCCTACCGGTACTAATAATAAATGTACTGGAAACTACGTACATGTTGGCTTAGTAGTCAACACTTCTACCTTAATTAGGTCGATCTCAAACGAAATTTCAGTTTGTTCTGGTATTTTGGTTAATAGCTGATTCTGAGAAACAATTCTCAATTATTGAGAGGTGACCATTCAAAGAAACATCAAAAAGCTGGTTAAACCGTTTCAAAATAAATTGCAAAATAATGGAATGTTCGTAAAAATAAGGATTTGTCCTTTTTATCAACAATTTTTGAGAGTCAGGCTTTCACTTATTATTTCTTTTTCTTAATTGACATCTTGGCTAATAACTTGGACAGCTGGAAAATAAAGTTAATGATATGCGAAATGAGAACATTGTTTTGGATAAGTCCTAAAACACAATCTCCAAAACAAACTTGACTTACCTCCCTTGCATCTCCAAGTGAAGAGGACAGCGTGCGATCAACAGCTGCAACAGTAACATTTTTTTCATCATTATCATCAACACCATCAACAAAAACATCCTGATCATCAACAGCAGCAGCAACATCATCATCATCATTGTCAACATCATTATCATCGCCAACATCATCAACGCCAACATAATCAATAAAAACATCCTAATCATCAACAGCAGCATCAACATCATCATCATCATCAACATCGCGATCAACATCAAACTGATCTGGGTAAACAGACTTTGTGGTCTACTCATAACATCGCCATAGGGTGCTCTCTGTAACTTTCTAGGGAGTTAGTCACCGAAAACATCTTAAACCTTTCTCATGCCAACTTTAGTTTATAATATAACAACCATCAGCATAAAGAAGAACATCGCAATTTTTACACTATTTATTTAGGGAAATTTATGTTAATAGAGTCGACTGGTTAAGAAACTTAACAAGTTACAAAGAAGATTACAATGCTGCTTTGTTTCATGTTGTGTTCAGTGTCACATTTATGATCTTTTGTTTGTCTAGGTGCGATGCTTCATTAGTCTATTGGCTGGTTGCTCATTTACATCTCAAAGCCTTCTGTCATCTGTTAAGGTCAGCGTCATGTTTCAATAAAGACTGAGAGAACAAAAACACACAACAAAGAAAGTTATCATCGAGTTTCCTTAACCAGTGAATTCTATACCATAACTAATATACCAGTAAGAATCTTCACAACTTGCTATTCTGTTTCCAAAAGGTCTAAATGTATTATTAGACTGACAACAAATCTCAAAAAAATCACAACAGTTTTCAAACTAAACATGTCACGGCAAATCCTTTGCCACCGTCAGAAGTAACTGGTTACAAAACTATTTGGAAGTTGATATATACTTAACTGAAAATGCTAATTGCACGGTATTATTGGAGCGTTGCAAAAATAATTTTAAACGAACATGCTTAACTTGTTGATTTAAAATAGGTTTGTCCGACAGGATATGTAATGCCTCTTTGATTTTAAGCTGGAATGAAGTTTCAGTGTGATCAATTATTTCAAAGCATTGTGATGAAGACATGCTCTTTTGCACCTGCGGTTGGAATTTAGGTGCTTAAATATATATATGTGAGGCTTTGTTGGAGGATAAGTGCTCCCATACCCATGTTGAAAAGTGTCGGTTGGTTTCACCGATGTAACTGGCATGATGAAACTTGCTATACACTTGTAAACGTAAATCAACAATTATTCCCAAATGACGTGCTACTGTTTGTGTCACTAACCCATTTTAGATAGTAAGGTGACAATCGCTTGAGGGTCTGCATTGGCATAAACATCCTGCAACTTGTTGGTGACCGGAAGTGCCAAGGTGTGTACACGTATGCGTCTCTCTCCTGTAATAAAATGAAGCACCATAGTACAAATTATAAGTTTTACTTGACATATCCAGAATACGAGGTAGGAAATATCCACATTTTCAGTATCTAACGACAACACAGTACAGAATAACTATGGTGCTGTAATACTGCCATTGTAGGTATGTTAAGAAGGAACACAAAGCGAGCTTTGGATTGATGAAACTATAATTTACCCGTGCTCTCAGTGAACACAGGAGTCTAGGGGATCCAGGATTAAGTCTTGTAGAAATATTTGAATTTCAGAGATTCTCAAGTGTCACAAATGCTTGTGTTCTTCAACATCCTGATAAAAAGTAAGAAAGTAATTTTAGTTAGTTTACAGAAAAACTATTGAGGGACTGAAGGTCCTTTGTGCTTGGTGGTCCCTAGTTTTGCACATAATCGATTTAATACAGGATCGATTGTCAAACACATGTGAAAACTTCAAGAGTACTATATGATCGATTCAGTGTTTAGTATGTGTGAATACTAAAATATCAGAGCTTGTTCTATTTGAAGATGATTAAAACTGATATTTTACACAAGATCCTTTACCACTCATTCTAAACATAATGAAAGGACCACAAAGTGAACTTGCGGCTGGTGGGGCCACCAGTACGAACACACACGTTTAATCTGGAAGATCTGGGGTCACGATTTTCTTTATTTCTTTTTTCACTATCTAAAGATAAAACAACTCCAGTAAAGGCTACACATAGCATCTTGTTAAAGTTTACTTTCCCCCTGGTTCTTAACCTAAGGCCAAACGTCAAGGAGGTAGAACAATAGCATCTGCTCATTAGCATTAAATTCGGCACATGTGAAGTTCGATGTTTGGCCCGGGCCTTACTCAGGGCATTAAATGTCTTGATCACGTTTGAGGTGGTTAGACCTTTTAACGGTATTTAAGAGTGCCAATTTTTACTCTCTGAAAACAAATCCGCACTTTCTATGAAGTGTGTAGGATGGTCCACCATTTGCTTACCTTTTGAACTTGTATATAAAAGAGCTGATTGGAAGCACACTAAATTTGAGTCAGTCAAGCTATCTTCAATGTCTATCTGCATGCTGAAAGCTGAGTCTGGATTAACGTTTGGCAGAGATACCAGATCCGTTGATCGAACAAAGAAGTTACCATGAAATGTGTGAATGCTCAATCCTAGGGCACAAGGTAAAAAATAAAGGATGAACTACCGCAAGTTTAAGTTAAGAAAAATGTTGAACATATTTTTGTAACGATCAATACAAACTATCAGGATATTGTTTTTTCGCACATAAACATCACTCACAAGTGCCCAGTGGTGGAGTGGTTTCCACTCATAGCTTCACCAGTAATTTTTATTCTTACTCATCCTAAGTGGGGTTTTGTAATTAACTTAAAAAGCCTCGACTTTTCTCCAGTACAAAAAAGGGAAAGCTGGAAAACAAACAAAAGTTATTGGATTGTTATATTATACACTGACATCTACACTCGTTGAAAAAAATATTCGTAATAAATATGGCCTGAGTGGGAATCCAATTCTTGTCTCCATGTCTCTAGCAGGTATTCTAATCACCACACCATCAAAGCTCTGGGTCCCTGCACAGTAATACTAAGAAAATTTAAGACTTTTTTAAAGACTATTGAGGCCAAAACTTTGAAAATTCAAGACTTATGCTCCTCCGATTGGTGCGATTTGCGACTAAACTACGAAGCAGTAAATGACTGCAAGAAAAAGTAGCTTCAAGCAGTTTCAAATTATAACCATAGAAAAACGACTTTTCTTCAAAAAAATTAAGGCATTTTAGGACTAAACAAATAATATTTTTGAAACGTTTTCAAGGCCTTATAAATCGAAAGCAAAAATAAGAATTTTTAAGGACTCATGGTCACCATGAGCAAGGACCACCACGCTAGCTACATAACAGTTTTCTGTTATTTGGTTAATGGCACGAGTATTATGACAGGATTGTTGCAATCTATCTTTATCTAGGCAGCATGCATAGTTATAATTTAAAAAACTCCATATCAATTTGTCGAAATGCATACAATCAAAGGGGCTGTAAGCTAATTCGTGAATTTTATGATAGTGCCCCTAATGAATTGTATAATTGATCTTCACCTGTCTATAATAAAAATGCTTTTAAGCGAGTGTTTACCTCTGGTTGCTCGTACTCTCATGACAGCTTCAAAACCAATTTTCCTGGTAAGATATCGCCTGTTTGGAATAAAATGAACAATAATGATTAGACTTTTGTACTTCACCAAGTATGCTTGAAATTAAACAATGTTTTTGAAAAGGTTTAGGGCAATAATTTGATTAAAAGTAAGTATTAAACTAGGATTTACCAAAGCTTTATCGAGGTCTTGGTTTTGTTGAATGTAAATGAGCAAAAATATATAAAATTGGAAGAGCATCCAAGAGAATCCTGTTTGAGAAAGGCCGTAGAATGACAGCCAAAAGCTTATATTTTATAACATTTTATCCAGAGATCGTTCTTAGTAGTTTCTACAAGTAACTGAGCAACTTGGTAAGTATGGAAACCTGAGTCAACTTTGGTGGAAAAGGGAAAATCCGACAATAGCCTTAAGTCTATTTATAGACTTTTTAATAAATGATGACCATTTTAATCTTCTTTTGTTTGTTTTGTCACTCAAACTGAGGAAGGAGTAAAAGTGGTGCTGAGGCAAACCAACACCTAAATACACTTTGCTGACTTACGCAAATTCATTCTCAAACTTCTCCAATGCCGTTGGGTTGCGAACTGCGTGAAAGTCTGGGTAATATGACACACATCCACCAGAGTACTTTGACGCACACACTGAAACAAGAAAACACAAGTTTTTACATTAAAATGGGAAATTATAATATATAATATATAATAATAATATTAATAATAATAATAATAATAATAATATGTAATAATAATAATTGTTTCGGAGAATTGAATAGTTATCAATACAACTCCCTCCTGGGAGTGATAACAATTTTTGGATTGTACGCTATGTCAAATCGAATATTTTGCATATTTACATTCTTTTATTTTTCATTGTAATTGCAAATATAAAAGAATATAAATAGGCTATAATTTTGCGAAGAGAGTCAGATTTTTCAACCAAGTATTAAAATTTACTGCTACACTTCTGACCAATAAAATAACAATAACAATAATAATAAAAATAAAAATAGCAACAACAACAACAATAATTGTTGTTATTACTATTATTATTATTATTATTATTATTATTATTATTAATGTTCGAAAATATCACAAAGAACAAGAATACAAATGTTAATTTTATCAATAGCTTTTTGTACGGTTATTTTTAACTGGTTACAGTTAGTTTTCTTGTACAGCAAGAGTGTACCTTCAACAACTTATGTAACAGAGAGCCTATCAACCACAAACCACAATTTGTCAATACTTAATTTTGGGCCATAATATTTGACTGCTAACCCTTTTAGCCCTAAACACAATTAAAGATGAATTGGTATATTCTCCCAACTTAACAACATAAGGAATTGATCAAGTGGAATAAGCTGTGGAAGTTGAACAGCCAAATTCTCCCAAACTTCTTTTATAGATATTATTTCTCATTGCCAGTTATATCATTTTCTTTGAAATAAGTAGGGAGAAGTTAAATGTTGATAAAATGATTGGGATGAATGGATTAAATAACGTTGAAATTTGTTGTAACCATTTGTGTTGTTGCCACTTAAAAAGACAACCATAAACACTAAGAAAATCTGAAAACAAGAATCATTTTCTTGGATTTGAAGTATTTGGTAAGCCATAACTTGTTTCAAAAACTAAAATAATCAAGGGTCGGAAGAAAATATAGGTTTGGTACATAAAAGTAGAATCTTACTGAGTGTGGAAAGATCTGCGTACTGGCTCGACAACACAAACATGTCCACTGCAACCTGCTCAGCAGCACAATCGAGAGCAAACTTTTTGTAAAAGTCAGTTGCTGGAGTCAAGTTCTGTACATCCTGTTGGTATTTAAAATAATTTTATAAGGATTTAGAAATGAACTTAAAAAGCTTAAATGTGCTACATCGAATTAAAGCACTATTACACTAGTCCAACTTTTGTGCAGTGGATCCCAAATTTGCCACGAGAAACTAACTACATACACTTCAAAATCATATCCCAAGTTTATTCTTGTGCTTGGGAAACAAAACTGTTTGAATGTTACACAAAACATTAGTTTGTAAGTATTGTTATAGAGCATCTTTTATGAAGCACATCCAAATTTATACAATATTGAAATTTGGAAAAAACAAAGCAATGAAATGGGAATAAAAGAAAACCAAATGGAAACAAAAAACAAAAATAAAATAGGGAATAGCAACTTCAACGAATTAAATGCAAATAACAAATGAAACTGAAATTGACAGAAGAATGGGAAAAACAAAAGAAAATGAAATGGTAATAACAGTTGTATTTAATTGCACTCACCTTTGGACTGGCTCTCTGATTTGGCTCCTCTCTTCTTTTCAGTTCGCCCAGACCCACAGACGGTAATGTAGTCTGGAACAAGGTAATACGTCCACCTGTCGGGCCCTGTAAAGTTAAACCACCAAGCAAATTTGTTAATGAGAACCAGACACAACTAAAAACTAAAAATATTGTTTCTAGTTTTCTGTCCTAATTTAACTGATTTAATAAAGTTGTATTTTCCAGTAAGCTTCCTTTTATGTGCAGTCTTCATCTTTCCCCTTTATTTGAAAAGGTTGGTTGAACTAAATGAAGGAAAATGTTTGTGATTTTAAGGCACCCTCACAAATCAATGAGCTATGAAATGTGAATTAAACTGGAATTGATACAATACTCTGTCTCATAGGAATCATTTTCCTGATCTAATTTACGTTTAGACTTCAAATAAACCTATAAATTATGCAGCCGGATTAACTTGCAGTCACTGTTTATCACCACTTCTGAAACTAAAGTATCATTGTTTATAACATTACTGTAGTTTGATTTTAGGTAAATGCCTAACAGAACTCTATGTACTGTGTTTGTACAGATCTTAGTAAACAAAAATCCAGACTTTTTCTAGGAAGTTGCTGGGAGTCAGGCCGAGAAAATCCAAAATTTTTTCCAGACATTTGATCTGCTCTCAGCCTTTTTCCATACTTTCCAGAAACTTTTTGTATTGCCAGACTTTTCCAGTTTTTCACGTCCTGTAAAAGCCCTGTATGTAGTTTTCTGAAATGTTCCAGGGCTAAGATTGAAAATTCCAAAACTTTTTAAGGATTTCCAGGGTCCATATAATTCCTGGACTTTTCGAGGATTTCCAGGGTTCGTATAAATTTTTGAAATTTTGCAGATTTTCAGGGTTCATATAAATCCTGTACTTTTTGAGGACTTCCAGGGTCCATATAAATCCTGGACTTTTTGAGGATTTCCAGGGTCTGTATAAATCCTGGACTTTTTGAGGATTTCCAGGGTCTGTATATAACCCGGAGTTGTTAAAAGGACTAAATTGGTGCTTACCACAAGTTTTAGAGCTGCTAGGAGTGCTGAACCCGTTGCACTGTGGATATTTTGAGTTCCTCTAAACATGTCAGGTAACGAATCCAGTAACTGGATGACAAGCTGTTGACAAGGAAGTTGTGTGTGAGTACAAAACTAATTGACAGCAAAAGTTTGATGCGCTTGTAAAATGAACTTTATGACAACTGTCCTTCATAAAATACACACAACCTTGAATATTTCAACACATTTAAAAAATAAGAATTGGATCCTTGATTAACAACCAGTGAATGGACATAGATTTTTACATTGTAAAAAAAGTACCACTTACTTCTTTACTTTCTTTTAAGTTGACCATCAAATCATCGGGGGAAGGAAGAAAAACATCTAAGTGAAAACAATATAATTTTATCAACATCAGAAACCAATACTAAATAATATTATCCAAAATATAATATCTGCACATTCTGTACTTATGCAGCTCCAGCCACAGTACAAAAGAGAGCATATGGCTGGTAAAATTAGATTTCCAAATGGTAATTGTTTTTTTCGAGTCCCATGAAAACAGATAAAAGGTTGTTGGCCAACATCAATTTGTTGCATCCATTAGAATGGCATGTTTGCACATGTCACAACATTTTCAATGTTGTTACATATAGTTTGAAACTGGTCAAACTTTTGGGGCAACAATTCCCAACATTTCTATTGTTCTGCGACTAGCAAAGTGCAGCAGCAACAAATATTGCGCTCAATTTCATGGAGCTGGTAATGATAAAATAATAAGGAATTAATCAAAGGAAATAATCTGCATAAGGGAAGCCTCACATATTGATTTTGCCCACAAGAAACGTCAATTTTACGTTTGGGGGTGGGGGGGTTGACAGAAGTG
>JAOCPT020602412.1:0-10217 GCA_026546935.2 Palythoa grandiflora | reverse complement strand
GCTTTTAAACTCCTAGGAACTTGTGAGAAAGTAAGGTATTAAGATTACATGTTATTGACATATAAAAGATGAAGCTTATTGTTTGATATCAGCAATTAATGCCATGTGTACTGATTATATATGCTGCTTTCTATGAAGAATGCAAATTGGTCACTTTTTTGTAGGTTACCTCATATTTGCAGTACGTGCCATATCAAATACTCAATTTTATGGAACTAACGTTAATTGATAATTTCAAATATTTAAGTTTTTCTAAAAAGCTGGTGAACGTTTCTTAATTTATTATTAATTTCTACTATTAGTTATAAGCCAGTATAACTAATTATATTAATAAAAACTATTAATAAAAAAATTACATATATCTTATTAGTTGATTGATTCATTAAATGGGTTATTCAGTTTAAAACACGTAAATATATTTCCTGAAAAGCAAGGATCTTACAATCCTTAAAAATAAATATAAATAAGTTATAATAAAAATTAGGTTCATACAGATATTCCTCTATTCTACCAATATTACCCATAAAATAAAATAAAAAACCTTTTCACAAATCAGAATCATAAAAAAGGATTGCTATAACACACAAAAGTTTTTAATTATAGAAAGAACAATATTGATATTTAAAAGTTTAATACAAACATGAGCTAACGCTTTTTTCCTGTGTTATCAAACTTAAAAAATATATCAACTGATATAATAGAAATTTCTGAATCTAAATTTCGAGACAAACAAAATGAATGGTTTCATAAAATGGTTCAAAAGTTACAATGAATAACACCAAATATTTCTACTTTTCAAGACAAATTAAATGAATGGTCACGTAGTAGGATTTCATCAACTGGTTCAAAAGTCAGAACAATCATTTGACTCTTTAAGATAAACCAAATGAACGGCCACTTTATAGAGTTTCATCTACTGTTAGGAACTTTGTTCTTAGCCTATGGAATCAACAAAATTAAGACAGTTTTGTTTTATATAAAATATCAAAGTTTAAGCTGAGATAGGCATCGTGCAGCTAATGAAATATAACAAATAAAACACAAATTTCGAGGCTGGGGAAATAAAGATTAGTACAAAGAATGATATGAATAATTATTACACTTTTATCTTTCCAACACCCTGCATGTCTCATCGGCAAAAACTTGGTATCTTGCCCTGAGCAGGACTCCAAGTCAAACCCATGTCTTCCTATTTCAGTGTAGGTTTAAAGCTTAAAATATTTCGAAATTTATTAGTTCCATGTAAAGCCGTATGTAAATACACATCAAATTTCGGTGTCTAAACCATAGTTAAAGCTGATGAAAATTGTATTAAGGCATAAGCTGTAACCTTATTACGCCTACAATGACTGTCGCTCTATCAAAGTGCATGACGCCAAGAGGTTGAACAACTAGGTGAATTAATGCCCCTTAAAATTACACTTTATGCCATGTATCTTTTCACAGTCACGAAAGTTTTCTTAAATACTATTTAGCATTACTTCGCCAAAAGCTGAAACAGTATTTTAAATTAAAGAACAATAATCTGTATCTTAGACATTTCACATGTAATTACAAGATTAGTTTAAACAAAACTTCAAAAATATTGTACAGGCCCAGGAGCGAAAATATAACGTAATGCCTAATTCCTAGTTCTGTATTTTTCATGTATATCTCTATATATATATATATTTTTCATGTTCATTCAAAGTTTTAAATCAAATATTATATTGCATTTAATACTAAACATAAAAAACTGCTATAACAGATCGTAATAAAGAGAAATATGACTGGGTTAATGTTTTTAATTTCTCTGGAACAAAAGCACTTGGGCTCAGCAGAGATATAAAACTTTACCTGTTTAACGTTTTAGTTACTTGAAACAAAATTAACTTTAAATTCTTAAATGATCAAGTGCTGTGTTTTTGTTTGATTCAATTTTAGAAAGATGAGTTGTGTGCCGTACTGATATAAGTAGCTGAAGCTATTGAGGGCAAAGAAACGGAACGAGTTTCAACGGAAAAGGGAATATTTATATACTGTGTAGAATACGCCCCCATGGCCCGCTAGAATGATGTATCTGCGTGCTAGTTTGTTCAATTAATTGTCCAATATAAAAAAATCGAATAAAATACGCAGAAAGAAACCTTTATATAAATTTTATAACTCATACTTCAGTATCGAGTCTGAACTAATTGAACAGCCAGAAATAAACTGAAGACTTAATTCGTCGGGTTGCATTTTCAAGTCGTTTACTCTCTAGTCTTAAAAGCCTCCTCGATAAACTTTGCTTTAAAAGCTGCTTCATGCAATCTGTTTACTGACTTCCTATTCTGACGTAAAAAACGAGCAACAAATTTAGCAAGTAATTTGTAAACTGCCTCACGATTGCAGCATCCTTTTCCTTGTAAAAGGGTTGAGTAACTCAGTAACTTCAGATAACTTTGCATGTGATGCATGTGATGTGACTTGTAGAAATGAAATATTATTTTTTACAGCCCAGTTTTGAAAAGTAGGCGTTGCAAACAGAGACAGAGTCTTACAATTTGTACAGCAAAATTGTATATGGAGTTGATTACGTGGCGTTACGAACAAACAGAACGCGTGGTACTTTATTAGTGTTTATATTGTTTGTTTTTAATTTAGTTTATCGGTCGATATTTTAACGTTTTCAAACTTGTGTTCTTATACCTTTGACCGTAACATTTTCGTAACACACCAAGACAAACAAATTTGAGGAAGATTCAGAGTTTTACCTTGCAGAAGCTGGCGAAATAAGTCAAAAATAAACCAAAATGCAAATTGAAATATTGTGATGGATGATACCGACAAATCTGCTGATGCAGCACATTCTCCTGCAGAAAATTCACAACTTCTTCTTGCCTTTCAAACACAAGCGAGCCATCAAAATGCAATGTTTTTCAAAGCTAACTACTAAGCTATTATCGTAAGCTTTCAAGATGTTTCAAAATGAAAGATGTTAATAACTGGCTAAAGAAGGGGTTTTGGTCGTAAAAGCTCGCCCGCTGTCTCTAAATGGACTAACTGTTTTGAGGCGACAGACAAATATACTCTCTCGACATTGATATGTTGCAAAACAAATTAATGCAATTAACGTACCTTCAAACACAGCATGGCTAACAGTAGATGGACACAACAAGTAATAACAAATATTGTTTGGTCGTACGGTCGTTACAATCAAGTGAGACAAAGTACAGCGAAATGAACTGTAGTTGAGCATATATCAGACCGCTCTATTAATCTCTAACAACTATCATTTGAAATTTTATTTAAAATTTGTATTGGCCTCCTTTTATTTTTGATTGTTGATGGTTGGTTTTGTAATTACTTGAAGTTAGTATAAACAAGCTGCCACTGCGAATTGATCTATTCGTCGTCTCTTTGAGGCAAGTTTTCAGTGTAGAGATTCAATCTAGTGTTTGTAGTTTATCAAAGAGGTCCTGCTATTATCTAACCCGATCCGCAGCTATTTTGAGAAGACCCCAGTAAATTTTTTATCACGATGAAATAATGTTTCCAAATTAGAACAGCTTTGCTGCAAGTTAAGAGACAGAAGTTTACAGCCATCTGGTATAGCTATCACCAACGGAAATTTCATTATAATATATGCACACCAACGTTTTCCGACGTCGATTCTACAAGACACAAATTAACCTCGCAATGTTTGGCACTGTATTACTATTATCGTGTTCCTTGACATGACCTTATCTGCGGCTCTCTGTTTATATGCAACTTGAGTGGATATTTTTTCTATTGGAATAGAAAAAAAAATAAACTTACCAGACAAAAATTCAACATTCTTGCTCCTGCTTGCCGGTCGATCTAACTAAGAATTTGTGATCCGGCCTAAATCCAAACAGCAACAGTTTATAAATAGAGATTTGTTTCCGGTTCTTCAAATACAACACAAAACAGTTCCTTCCCAATGTCGAGAAACACAGTTAATACATAAAAGAATTCAATTAGAAATTAAATTCTGAACAGGTTTTGAAAAGTACAAATATAACTTTACTAACAGCAATTCTGTGTAGCTATGTCAGAATGCTTACTATACTCGCCACGCAGTCAGGTTGCAAACCTGCCCGGACAGATCACGAATAGCGCGCTCTTATTGGTCACTTTTTTTGGAGCGGAAAAATAACAAAATACGATAGGTCCCTGGAGAGATGGCGCCAAAATTGTACAATTACATCGACTGTCAAGTGAACACACACAATGAATAACCGTTTTATTGGCTTGTCAGACAATTAGACGCAATCTACATTTTCTGTCACACGACCTGACTGTTGTTTTAAAATCTTGTTTGACACCTTTGCCGATGAAAATATATTGAAAGGCGACAGAATTTTTAATTATTTCGGAACTGGTAGGAAAAACACAGGAAAATAATAAAAAACAAATAAATAAAACCGCAAAGAAATTGAAAAAATTACAAAAATCGACTCTTTTGTATATAGGCATAAGAAAATACCTAAATTTCTACGACTTAAAATTATGCTGAATAGCACCGCTGTTCTGCAGTGCTGCCGAGAGTTTAACACTGCCAAGATTTATTATATCAAAACTAAAGTGCACAGCGATCGTGCTTTGAATGCAGAAGTAATTTCTTCTTCAGCAATCGAATGCTGAACGTGAGTAACGCAATCTCACAAATTTTATACGGTTTCGCTTTAACCGTATTTGCATGTATTGATGTAATGAAACAAGAATTTTCAGTACATATATTTAATTTAATATATCTATATTATTCAAATTATTATTTTTATCATAACACAGTTCCCTATTCACTTCCCATATATGAAAACAAACTAAAGAATGGTGATTAATTTGCCAACGTTTACTGTTTTTAAAATTTACCCGATAGCTTTCAACACTCTGGTTTTGAAACTTCTAGCTCAACAAGATGCTGATTTTCAGAATATTCTTTCGGTTTTATTTTCTTAAACTGTCAGAAATATCCGGCTTTTATTGCAGTAATAGTTTCGGGATTTAAAGCCGAATTGATGTGCCGAACAATTATATTCTGCTACATCAAAATTTTAACTCTGTTGGCTGATGTGGAATATCTGTCGAACATCTTGCTTAACATAAACACTATCGAAAGTTACGTGAGAGCGGTTTTTTTAGATGTTTTTAAATTTCCGCGGTTTTGTGACGGTGAATGAACACGAGACATTTTTCTTCGCAAATCATAAAGTTCTAATTATTCCAATATCGACAATTTTTTTCATTTCGTATGGCAATTTGATGATAAGTTTATTTTTAACTAGAATTTAATAGCCGAAACTAGTCTACTGTCTAGCCAGAAAACATATATCCGAAAGTATACGTAAGTATTTTGACAACAACTGGCAATATACATATACATATATATAAATTCTATAGTATTACCCGGCATTGATTGAAAGTTCGTATATAAATAATTAGTGCTTTGTTTCGTTGGTCGAGACATTCAGGGACTGTTCAATTTCCTTGAAATTGAGCCGAGCCAGCCGGCCGGATAAAAGAGTTGACTCTAACCAGGTCTTATTTCCTCATAATATTTTAGTTGTAATACTTGTATTTATATGAGATAGCGGTGATCTCGGCCTATATAGCTGGCGCAACCGAATCTCGGCAACCTGGACGGACATTTTCTCCTGATATAAACATACCAGGCGGCCAGGTGATGGCCATGCTCACTTATGTTTATGTTTACAATTACAGTCGTTTTTGAGCAAAATGTTTGGTAAGTGTGTTGGGTAGAAAATAAGTAAAAAAGATCTGCTATAATTTGTGCATAATACTTTGATATGTCGCTTTATTTTAACGTATAGCGTTTTTCTTTTTCGTAGATTTAATTGCTTTGTAGCGCATATCAACTGTAACAACTGACCTGCCTCCATTAGTTCTGTACTATTTGCAGGCCAGTGGTGTATCTCAACAGTGTAAACATTTACCAAGTTGAAATAAAATTGAATTGAATTGAATTCAAATATAAAACTGGTTCGCATGCATCAGCGGTCCTGACCGCAGGGATTCAGTTGCCACAATCGTGAAATGGAAATCGAAATGAAATATGTACAGTATTGTTCACTAGAGTTATAAATTGTATATTAAACTCTGTACAAAATGTATGATAACATTTACTTGGGGCATAAAATCAAATCAATGGTAAAATTGGTATCATTTACATATATTAATAAGGCCACTTAAAATATTCTGATTCAGTTATCATCAATTAAAATGTTCCTAAAATTCAGCGAGGGAGGGCTGTATTCTAGGTTTTTAAATATATTTGTGGACTAAAGACTTAGTTCGGGAGTAAATCTACACCAAGTAACTTAACTTAGAGTAGTACATTTTTTTTTTATTAAGAACAAACTTAATAAAAAATAAGAACAGTGAGGCTCAATCGCCCGAAAAACTGAAGAACAAAATTAAAAACAATCTGAGGCTGAAATGAAAATGTTGAGAAAAAACTCTTTAATAACAAATACTGTGCTGTACATTAACCAACATATATTGTCGTATCTCCTTCAAAATTTGTACTCCGGCAATCAATGCATGTATAATTAAAATTACAGTCATAAATGTATGCATTTTGGTTGATTTTCAGCCATTAAATTTAAAAAATGTATGGCGATAAACAACATACTAAGTACAATTTGAGACTCAAATTGCCAAAAAATTTTACTGGTTGTCAGAAAAAGGGGGTTTGGAAAAACGGAAAATCTCGCACAAGTTGAATATTGGCTCATGCAGTATTCGGGCTGCGCTACAGTCACATTTTCACTTGTCGAGTACTTTATCTGTTTATCAATATTTTGCAAACACGACCTCTTGACGTTGAAGAAGGTTATATTGGATCTAATATTTGGTAATAGCTGGTCAGGAGGCAATAAATACCAAAATAGCACGTGTTTAAGGGTAATTTTCTCGTTGTAAAACTCTGGTTTCAGCCAAGGCCAAACAATCATATCTCTGTGGCGCCTTCAGTTATTTTGTGCGTGGTCATCACTTTCCCCTTTAATGTGAAGTAGCAAAACCGTAAGGCACTGTTGCACGTTGAAACCTTTAGCTGAAATTTATGCGCAATAACGATGCTGATGTGAAACTCTTGTTTTTAAAGCCACTGAAATTGTTGCTACTGTTGAAGAAGTAGAAAGCGGTTCTATTTTTCGTGAAACCTGTCTCGCAACGGAAGTCCAAAAACTTTTAACGAAACCCACTATATCACACGGTGCAACGCCTACTGAAACTTGTTTCGCATCGTTGTTGCAAAACACGTTTCAGCTAAAAGTTTCAACGTGTAACAGCGGCTTAAGTTTGAGGAACCAAGAGCTCCAACTAATTCTGATCATGAAAACTTGCGACATAAAAGTTTCATCTTTGAAACAAAAACAATCAAATAATGGATTTCTTTACGCGACGTTTTTATTTAAAATATTTTTTTGATTTCTTTATTTTCTCAGAGCCGCATTGCACTTCAACGTGCTAAATGATTATACCTCAAATCCGGTTTACACTAGCTGAAGCGGAAACGGAAATCTTTCTTCAAGTTTGTGAAACAGAAAACTCGCAAAAGGCGAAATCAAAAACGAAAGCTTGACAGAGGAAAAGAGAGAGAATATCGGGTCGCCTCTTCGCTTAATACTCTTCGTGCTCCCAGTAGTAAGGGCAAACGAAAATCAAGAACCAAGCAATTACAACTGTCCTCTTTTCATCCTATTTCCGCGTCACTGCTTACATACGAAAAAAGATAAAGGCCCTCTGGCACTTCCTTCATATGAAATTAAAACACCACAAATTTAACCACACAGATTTCCTGTTATATTTATCACTCCAGTATGTTTTTAAATGCAGGAGAAACTGGATGCGAAATGGGAAGATGACGATGAGATGACACTACTTCGAGTTTATTAGAAATGATTTTGCGCAAGTGGGTTTTTCAAAAAGAATCAAAATTGCATGATACGGTAGATGAATTCAATTTTGCAACTTTCATCTTCAAGTACAACGCCACCGAAACAATTGATCGATTCTTACCAAATTCTATAGTTTATAAGCCAATCAAAAGCGACAATTTTAACCCTTATTCGCACAGTATACTGCTCTGAGCAAATCAACGAGTAATTTTGTCATGTATTCATTTACAACATAGAGGGAAAAATTGCTCGATGCTGATTGGCTCACGAGGAAGGGTTTTTTCTAATTGTGTTCCAATTTACTCGACGCTGATTCGGCGCCGAAGATTTTCCGAAAAATTTGGAAAATCGCAAAAATGCGTTAAAACGGTTTTTTTGAAATTTATTACAAAAATAAAAGTAAAAACATTTAGGCCACTTAAAATTTTAATAAGGCTCTGTTGAACTTTGTGATTTTGAATCATGAAATAGATTTTGATTTGAAACTAGTTGACCTGAATCTTCACTCAATTTGACTTTCATGGCTGTCACCGATTTTACAGGCTGCAGAAGGCCAAGTGTTGTACGATTTTTAATGATAATATCATGGTCGGTAGAATTGTTGACCTTTGATACAGTTTCCCTTTTGATGTTTGTCAGTGTTTCATTAATCTCTAAACCTTGAGGCCATTGGTTCAATTCATCTGGTTCAAACAAAACTGGGGTAGTGTGTTCTGCTGGGCCTGTATTTGCACGGCAAGTTACATAAACTGTAATTCCTTATTTAACTAAAACCGAAATTCCTTATTTAACTATCAAAAAGCAATACAGCATAAAACATAAAAAAGTAGACTGTTTAACAACCAATTAAGAAAGTTCGCCTCCAAATTCAGCTGTGCAACACGTCTGTGATGCGAGATTTTTCGTTTTCCAATATTTTTTTCATATTTCGTTTTTTTGCAATAAAAACCGTTCAAAGAAATAAAACTGACAAATTAAAAAAAAATCGATGTTAAAGAGCGCCAAAAAATTAAGATAGATAAGCTTCGGCAAAATTTACCGTATGGTTCTTATAAGAAAGCGTGTATAAAGAACATAATCTACAGCTCAGTTGCCGACAGACCCTATCATATTTTTCTGTCAAAAATGACTGTAAACAGAAAAAAAGTGCGGATGGCAAACTAACAGCCAAGTTGAAACTGATAAACTTGATCCACAGGTTGGCGATTTTGACATATTTTGATATTATACTTGTCTGCCAAGTTCACTGCTTTGTTTAGTGTCCATGTGGCTAGCACAAAGTTCAAGAAGAAATATTTTCATGGCTACTACCAGCAGGGCAGAAGCCATTTTTGCACTTTTTATTGTCTTCCAAAGTCTGTAAATGAGCGACGTACAGCAAAACGCCTAAATCTATTCAATCATCTTTTAACAAACATCCTGGGACGTCAAAACTAATCAAAGTAAATAAGACACACTTCGAAAGATATTTCGACTATAATCCGAAAACTTTGGGGACAATTGTCCAAAGTGTTTCCAGTCGTCTCACACTCAAGCTCCTTTAGACAAATGAAAAAGGGGAAACCAATTACCCTGATCTGTCATCTAAATGCTAAAATTGTGTTATTTCTGTTCGTATTTGAGATGATCGCACTTTCCTTTTATTTACTATAAAATTCTCAATATTCTTCGAGGCATTTTCGCTTGCAGTCGATCTCAATCTGACTCCGAGGGTTTAGACTGGGTTTTTCTCCGGGTACTCCCATTTTCCTCCCCCAGCAAAATGGACTCCCAGTTTATTCCATCAGGCTGTGATGCTGTGCTCCGAGGTCGTGTATGGGCCGTAAAGCTTCTGCAATTGTTTAGTGTTTCTAACCGTTGTCTGTGTGTGATTAGTGCGCCTTTAAAATGCTTACCGCGTCCTCATAATTCAGTCCGTGGCTACAAGGAGAGCGATTAGCAAAGCTGATTTGTTTATTATTTTTGTTGTTACAGCCGCGAGCGCTTTTTATTTCTATGGTTTCGGTTTCATCGATCACCACTCAAATTGCGATCTGGATATGTTCAGTTTAATCATGTTGAACACGTACATACACGCCTTATCACGGTTTAATCATGTTGAACACGTACACACACGCCTTATCACGGTTTAATCATGTTGAACACGTACATACACGCCTTATCACGGTTTAATAATGTTGAACACGTACATACACGCCTTATCACGGTTTAATCATGTTGAACACGTACATATACGCCTTATCACGGTTTAATCATGTTGAACACGTACATACACGCCTTATCACGGTTTAATCATGTTGAACACGTACA
>JAOCPT020602314.1:0-10218 GCA_026546935.2 Palythoa grandiflora | reverse complement strand
AGTTCCAAGTCACAGGGAATTTGTCCGTTTTCCCTAAAATTTTCGCAGTAGCTTCTTCAATATATGAAGAACAAAAAAGGTCTGCGATAATGATAATGATAATGACGGTTTGTTCACAAAATCCACTAGGTGTTTCTTCCCCCTGTAAGAGTAATGCAGTTGTCGCGTCAATATCACCAACACTGACGCCATAGAATATAATCATGGACATCACATCGCCATCATTTCTATCGCCTACACTCTAACATCATGCATGACCATCCTCTACATCATCTCATTAATTATCTTTCGTTTCTTTTAAGGCACGTGCATGGACCTTTGCCATTGGTTTTACCCTTTCTGTTGGAGGTCTTTTTGCTAAACTATGGATTGCCTATTGCGTTCTCAGCCAACGATTTGTCAAAAAGGAGGTAATGTGACTTTAATACCAACAACAGAATAAAACTTTGATATAACACTGATTCATAACATTTTATAACTTTTCGGATAAGTTTGTATTATTTTGTGGCGATATCCCTTCTATTGGCTTGAAAGGGGTGGTTGTCATAGTCTTAGGGGTCAAAATCAGGAATTTGGTAATTCTAGGGGTTTTCAGAGGTAATTTTTAGGGGTACGAAAACAAAATAAGCAAGTATTATTTTTTCGGTTTCATCCTGATTTTTTTTTAAATTCTACTTTATGAGGTATGGAGGTGGCATGATTTGAATAATTTATTAATAAAAAAATTCCTTTAGTTCAACCCATGATCAATCTTGATATACACGTATTTTGATTGTATAGGGAAGAGAATAGTCTTACCTTTCTGGATCTCCAATGCTCCGAACCAGGAAGAAACATGTGAAAGAAAAGCTTGTAAATGTAGTTCGGAGAAGGACTGTTGTCGGTTTTAGTGACTGAAGTTTCGACAACCTGTGCGGAATCTGCACCAAAGTCACGTGTACTCCCTAATAAATGTTCATATGAAGACAAACTTGACAAGACGGCAACAAGAGATGTTCATGAAACCTTTTTACTGCACGGAAAGCCAACGTTTTTCATATTTTTTACATATATTTCTATCACTGTGAACTAGAGAAACTATTTAGTAAATATTGACATTAGTTGTATATAGTCACGATCTATATAAATTATATAAGCCTAGGTTATTGGTTACAACCAACAAAAAACAGCTAAGACTCGTTATTCTTTTAGACGGCCGTATTAGCTTGGAATCTTATGATACTCTTGGTGCTTTTTGTGGCTGATATTGTGATTATGTCGTGTTGGGAAGCCATGAATCCACTTTACCGCACCCTTTTGCGCTACAGAGATCAACCACAGTACAAGTGTGGTGAGGTGAGTAGAAAGGAGGCTTTTAAACAGAAGATAAGTTTATAATTTCCAGAGCGTATTAAGAGGGTAGACCGCCAAACCAGCAGCTAACGCCCCGCCCCCACTACAACCACCACCACTACTACCACTAGCTACCACCAACATTACCATAATACCGCCACTACTATCACAACCACTACCACCACCACCACTACTGCCATTATACCACCACTGCTACCACCACCACTACTACCACCTCCACTACCATTACCATTACCACCACTACCACTACTACCAACACCACCAACAACAATAACTTTACTTCCACCATCAAAAAGCAATACCCTGGCAATGGCCAAGATTTGGCCCCTTAGACTCTAAATTGAATGCGACCAAAAACGAAGTTAAAAACAGATTTGTGTCTTTTACAGATTTCACAGATGATAACATTATTAATTATTAAATTAGCGATAAATCCAAAACAGCTCCCGAAATTCCTTTGTGTCCTTTTTTGGTCCTCATCCCAACTGGTTAGATATGCTTAAAAAGAATCCCTTCCACATATTATTATTTTTTCTTTATTCACCGAAATTGCCTAATATTTTAACAATGATAATTACAGCCAATTGCAGCGGACGTTTTTCAAGCTAACATTGATGTCGTGGAGCATTGTGTCTGCACCAATCTCAGTTCGTGGTTGGTTTTGGTACTCATTGTGAAGGGAATCGTTTTACTTTTCGGTACCTTTATGGCATGGCAGACCAGAAAAATCTACATCCGAGCACTTAACGACACCCAACACTGTGCTATCTGCATGATGACGATTTGTGTTTGTTCCATACTGGGTTTGATCTTTGCGTTCACCTTGGCCAGATACCCAAGCATTTACTATGGATTAATCGGTTTTTTGATACTTCTCTGCACAACAATTATTCTGCTCTGGTTATTTATTTACAAGGTAAGATTCGTGTTGTATTCTATGGTTTCAAAAGACTGTTTTAAGGTTTCGAAGCGTACTGTAATAATGAAATACTATATGTAGTAAATACACGCCCAATTTGCTACATAGAGCAGTGTTTTACTAGAATATAGGCTAACACTTCAATTATTAGTTTCTTTTTTATTCTTGGGTTATCATTATTTAAAAAGCTTATTTGAAATGTTTAAGGGAAAAGTTTTTGACTTTATTTTATTTATTTCCCCATACTTGATCTCCATCTATTAAAATGATTCTTGCCTGTTTTGGTGGTCAGTGCTCATAAACCGTTTTTAAGAAATAAACAGTTTACATTTCTTTAAATAATACTGATAAATGAAGTAAAATGATTATAAGTTATTTTCAAATAAAAAACATACAAGCGTGCTAGCATTTAAGTTATTTCCCCCTTGTGAAAAATTGTTTATTTGCTTTTAGATAACAAGTCCTTCGACGATCTTACGCTTGTTTTGTTTTTTTTTTTTTCGCTTTGTAAAGAATCTTCCAATCAAATGTGTGATTCTCGTTCTTTTAGTGATGGCGCGCGCTGGTTCTGATTTCTGTTTGATGTCACGTACTGTGTTCAGCAATTCGCTTCCCCAAATTCCTCTTAGTTTCTCCAACATATTCTTTGCCACACAAAAATAAACCATGATAAATCACCTAGGACGGGTGATTATTTTTGTTTTGAGTTTGCAGAGGCTCTTTATTTTCCAGATGTAGTTGCCAAATGACAATGAACTGGAATTTGTGTCCTGTAACAGATTTGAATTTGTTTATAAATTTGTGCCACAGAGTCTGATTCTTTTAGCGGAAAGGCAATTCAAGGAAAACTTTCTTTCGTTCATCAAAGAGAAACTCTGGGATCAGTTTTTTGTTTTTGTCCTTTTTTTAAACTTTCTTGTTACGTTTGTCGATTATTGAGGTCACAAAGTGGTCTGGGTAGCCGGCTTCACGGTACTTCTTCTTGACATTTTGAACCTCCTGGTGGAAAGTTGGCTCTCAAGCATAAAATTTGACCACAACGCAGATCTTGAGCCACTATTTTTAGTCTCCATAATTTCTAAGTGATAAACTAACTGAAAACCTTCTAATTCTACACGAGACAATTATTGATCTACTTAAAGAAAGAAGAAAGAAAGACATCTTTGAAACGCAAATGTTTTCTTCAAACAATTATTTTAGTATTTACAATCTCGTTTTATCAGTTGGACGTTGGTGATCAATTTATTACAAAGTTGCAGACCAGAGAGTTCTAACACATGTCTCGAGTCTCGATTTTTCTGTTTATAATAATTGTTCAGCTTTGTCTTATTGTCCTAGCATGTACAATGGCGCAGCTGGGCAGAGAACCATTCAATACTTTTTAAATGGAGGACTCATGATCAGTTATTCTGGAAAGTTCGTTTAGTTTTAGAATCGACTACTAATTCAGTTTCTAGTTTCTTGTACAGCATTCAAGTAACAACAACTCCTTTCAAAGTTGTTCGACAGTAATTATCAAAGTTTAACTTCATTCTTGAACTAAACTTTAAAGCATGACAGAGCAAATTTTAACAAGTTCAAAAGGATAATTTGTATATCGCCCACTCGACAGTACCGACATTAGTTAATATTGTTTCAACGACTTGTCGAGATTTAAGGGATCATGGAAGATTCGTCCTCGGTAAGATTAAAAGATCATGAAAAAGTTATCTACTTAATTTTGATGTTTGTATTGTATATTGTGATTTTTTTACCTGTTTTAGTTAGTTTCCTTTCAAATTTATAAATGTAAGTTTGTATTAAAAGAAAATCAAACAACAATGATCGAAAAGCACTGTTTCGGTAGAGTAGTTTTCCAGATATAAAACAAATTGCACTCATGCATCAATAAAAGGCAGTTGATTTATGAAAAAATAGCACTAAACAAATCGTGCTTCTGTCAATTTTATCTGTAGCTAAATTTATCATTAAGAAGTTTCATAGTATCAAAATGAGCTAAACCGTTTTCTGTCAACATTTAAAAAAATGATATTTTGGTTTAAACACTTTAATATGAGACGAAACTTTGTTTTGATTTAGGTTCTCTTAGCAACCCGTTTTTCTATTCAAAGAAGCAGTTTTCTTTTAGCGTTTGGTTCTGTAAGGTAAAAGTTAATCCTTTTACAGTGAAGCCTGTAGTTATGTTTAGTTTCTGTTCTGTTAAGCGGATAAGCAAGCCTGCAAACGACAGCCAGACATTAGTAATTTGTCAGAAAAAAATAGCAATATGTCCGCCAACAACAAGGTCTGGTTGGACACAAGATTGAGCACTTTTGTTGCTGAAATATTCTTGATCTTTCCGATTGAAATTAGCCACTTATTATGAAATAAAAAATAAAATCTCAATTCGTAAAAACCATTTGGTGCGTCACGTTACAAGACAAATTGCATTGGGACACACAATAATGCGCATGTATATATGATTTAGACAACAGCATATATATTTCAAAATTGCAATCTGTGGTTGACAAACATTTATGTTCGGCCTGTTTTCTTGATTATTTTGTCTGGTAAACAGTGCTTTTGATCAGACAAATGACTGAGGGACCAAAAAAATTATTTGCAGCAATGATTAGAGTTGTTGACTCCCCCCGGACAGGACACTAATCCATCGCTGGTTAGCCCCCAGCAGAAGCTGGTACTTATTTTACCGCCCCTGAAAGAAGTTCACACAAATGTTCAACACTTGGCAGAGCTGGGGTCTGAACTCAGAATCTTGGCGTTGGAAGGCAGAGATCTTACCACTGAGCCAACCACACCAACGTATTGCTTTTGTAAAATTTGACAGAATATATATTTGACTAATACAAAGCGTTTTTTTTTTCTTACTTAATGAATAACATTTTCAACATTGTATCATATAGACTCCTGTTATATTTGGCTATCGAAGCTTAATAAAAAATATAAGACAAACAGTAGTAATAAACACATTCGTGAAAAGATTCATTTATGAACTTAACATTTCCTATGTTCCATGTTGCTTTTTGCCTTGTATTCTTAACTTTGATTTTTTCCTATACAGATTGTTCGCGTACAGTGCAAGCCAAGGAGAGTTAAAACTATCCACGTTGGTGGCAAATCAAACAAATCCTGTTGTGGTTCTTGTGGCGGTGGCTGTGCAGGACCAATCGCTTGTCTCTTCTCTTGGTGCTGCTGTCTCCCATGCTGCAACCCCCACAGGTGTTGTGTATCATCTTGCTGTGGAACCCAGGTTTACCCGGACAGATCTCAGCACCAGAACGAGGTTGATTTCTATATAGCTGGAAAAGGACAAGACAAGGACGCCGAGATTGTTTTGCTAAAACATGCAATCGAAGCCGTACGTATTTCAAAACGATTGTTGCTTTAAGTTACAAAGCCAAAGTAAATACTGAAATAACAGTTCTTTCTATTCAATCGATCTTTTCAATCGATATTTAACCCTGTCATACTTGGGGGTCCCAATGTAGCTTTTCGTTTGTATCTTTCGAACGGTTTATTCATAAGAGCTGAAATTTCCTAACTTTCCCTAAAACCTTATGGAGAATTTTTTGGCATCCAGTTTAGATCGATGCAGTATTGCTTGTTGCCATGATAACAGCAATTTCAGATGCTATATATGAGTTTTTCCGGTAAAAATAACAAATATGACGTCATTTTTACATCATTAATTAATAGTATCTTATGGACCGAAGTATTCCAAATGAAGGTTATAAATGTCAAATTATAATATTTAAGATAATTTCGGATTATTACTTTGAGAAAGAAAGATTTTACCTAAGCGCTGAAAAACTATTGTTAAAATGCTAAACATGACGTCATTATGACGTCATAATTATTTAAAACCTCTACGTACCAAAAAGTAGAGTTTGTCACTGTTAATAATTGTGCCAAGTTTAATTTCATTACTTTAGGAACAAACATAAGGAAATTAGGGAGGGGACCAAATCACACCCCCACCCTCCCCCTCTCCCTAGGTCCTAGTAACTACAAAAAAGCATTCAGATCAAATAAGTTTGCCTTAGTTCAAGGCCTGACCGTATCTAAAAATGGTAGATGGCAGTGGTAGATTAGGTTTTCAGATACATTTGCTCGGTTTTGCAGACTGAGGAGGAACTCAAGTTGTTGCGAAGTAAACACGGTACTGTAAGTCAAGCAGCTACGCAAACAGAAAACGTGGGTGACCCTTATGATAGTTACCATGTAAACGGTAACCTTGGTGATTTGGAGGAAGGATCCGAGAATAGCCGTAACGGATACAAACGAGACCCAAACAAGTTTAAGATTTTTAACCAGCGATTGGATTTTTCCCACGTACAAAGCAAGGTAAAATTAAAGTATTTTCATTCTTTAATTAAAATAAGAACTTGTTTTAATATTGTTTTAGTTTTAACCGTTGAACTTACAAGGGTTGGGTCAAATGGACCCCCTCTCCCCACTCCGTTTTTTAGTTTTTCTTTTTCCCCATTAGTTTTGCCAACTAAATTTTTAGTAGCTGTTCATGAGTACACACATATTTTGACTAATTTTCGTGTTTGTACCTTAAATAGAAATGTATTACAGCTTTTGAAAATAAAAAGAATTATAGAAAATTTTTAAAGTATTTTCAAAATATGTAGTGATTTCTTTAATAACATATATCATGTTGAAATATTTTCTTTATTACATTGTTTTCAAAATTGATTTATTTTAAAGTGTTTCTTGTTAACATTTTATAACCAGGAAAGTTTGGATTATCCGCAAAAATATTCAAAATCAATGTCCCGTCCAAGGGCTACACGATACATTTCTCACAAACTATTAACATCAAACAAAAAGATTCAAACGTTTATCAATGTAAAAAAACTATCAACGTCAAATCAAACGATTTAAACTTATCAATGTAAAGATTTGAATCGTTTTATTTGATGTTCATAATTTGTTTTTCAACTCATAACGATCGTATCCTGTCGCCTGTGATCCCGAAAAGGATCGATAATCGAGGAAGTATTGCAAAAACTAATAAGCGTCATGAGCTGTCGATTTAAAACCCAGGAGTAATTTGTGTAATTGTTCCATTTTAGATTGACACTGGGGTTACAAAATCTACTTCTTCTTCACACCGCCGGAAGACTAGTAACGAATATAGAATGTCCGACCCAGTACGCCGCAACTCACGGTTAATGTCAACCAACAGCATTGCAAAGCAAGATGAAGAAATCTCAAAGCTAAAGCTCATCTTAGCACAAGTAAGTCCAAAATTACTGTAAACTTTTTTTTACTGATAACTGTTTCAAAAATAAACTAAAATTAATCCTTGCACCGGAATAAAGTAATTGCAAAAACAAGAGCCTATTGTTAGCAGTGTTCAGTTATCTTCCCCTATACATCCTGACCACAACACAGCAGTGGACAAAGCCAGTAGCTCATTACCAGGAGTGTTCATCTTCCCCTATACACCCTGACCCCAACACAGCAGTAGACAAAGCCAGTAGCTCATTACCAGGAGCGTTCATCTTCCCCTACACATCCTGACCCCAACACAGCAGTAGACAAAGCCAGTAGCTCATTACCAGGAGCGTTCATCTTCCCCTATACACCCTGACCACAACACAGCAGTAGACAAAGCCAGTAGCTCATTACCAGCAGTGTTCAGTTATCTTCCCCTATACACCCTGACCACAACACAGCAGTAGACAAAGCCAGTAGCTCATTACCAGGAGCGTTCATCTTCCCCTATACACCCTGACCCCAACACAGTAGTAGACAAAGCCAGTAGCTCATTACCAGGAGTGTTCATCTTCCCCTATACACCCTGATCCCAACACAGTAGTAGACAAAGCCAGTAGCTCATTACTAGGAGCGTTCATCTTCCCCTATACACCTTGATCCCAACACAGTAGTAGATAAAGTCATGAATCGACTTCTAGGAACATTCATCTCTCCCTAATTATCTTGACCTCAACACAGTAGTAGAAATCCATTACTAGGAACGTTCATTTTCCCCTAATCATCCTGACCAAACACAGTAGTAGACAAAGGCAGGTAGTCCATTTCCAGTAGTGTTCATCTTCCCTTATTAACCTTGACCCCTTTGTAGACGAGGCTATTTTAGCCGTCGACTCGCACAAAATACGACAGAAACGTTTTTACCCATGCAATCAGAATGTGTGGCCTCACTTCATTTGCTTACAAACAACTCACTCTAATAGGAAACTAAATAGGCTACTAAAAATACCTTCCTCTAAGCTAATACTGTGATGAGGAATCTGCCTGCGTCATAAAAATGGATGCTACAAGTGTTAGGTTCGTGCTTTGACGCAAAAAGTTGGCTTTGTAGAAAAGCCGAACAAAGGTTTTATTTGCCATTATTTATATCCATTATTTCCATCAATAGTTTATTAATAAGATAAATACAAGTGAAAAAAATGGCGAGGAAGCCCATATGGAAACAAAGCAACTGGTGAGCATGCTAACCACTGTCTTCACATGTAAAAAAAAACAAAGCGAAGCGATGAGTATTTACTGACTCATCAATGTTTTAGAAGTTGATTTGCGACAATAAGCCACCAAAATCTAGAATAAAAGATAGAAAATCAATCTGATTTATTGTATCGTATTTGATATGGTTACTTTAAACATGGTTGATTTTTTTCTTCCCTTATATTGCCTCTTGTACCGGAGTAAGTAGCCAAGGTATATCTATACTCACAGTTTAAGTTATGGCACTAACTTTTTTGCTTTGACTTTGTGGTAGAAAGAGAACGAAATCCAACGTCTGAGAAAGGATCTGGACAGTTTGCCACCTAGCGAGACATCCTTGAAACACATCCAAGGACACACTACGTCAAACCCACAAGTAAGCTGTTATTTTCATAGAAGAAATATTCTTGTTGACACAAGATTTTATTTCTCAGGAGACGGGAATCGAACCCATGGCCCTTTCTGTAACCGTTAACTGCGCGAGTTTCTGTAGTTCAGTGGCTGAAACTTTTTTCCTTGCGGGAACGAAGCCTGCGTCTAATTATTTCTTAGCTGCAGCTTCTGAACCTGAATACTTGATTTGCTATTTTCATGTTTTGAGATAGCTCTCCAAATAGACTCACCTAAAAGCTTGTCCAGTTTTTATAGTTTTGAAAGTAAAACTTGTAAATACTACTACTGCTACTACTATCACTGCTGCTGCTACTACTCTCGGATTTCGGGTTTACACAAAAACGTCAGCGTATTTGCGGATCTAAAAAACGTAACGGATTCGGATTTTGTCTTACTGCAGCTCCAAAGGTCTTAGCATAGAGTTGCATTTCCTGCATATCTTTCTCTCAGGAAGGCTAAAGACGGAAAGCTGTGGGATCTGCGGACGAGATTGCAGGGGAATGTCGCGCTCTTGGCCAGGATACCTTTCACCTTCCTCGCTAATGAAATAAAAAAGCTTGATAAAGAGAGTCTTTTGAAGCTCTCTTTGTTGGTGTTTCCCAACTCCTTACAATATTCCTTCTTAGAAACCAAAGGATGCTTCACTTGGCGAGTTGCATGCAGTTACTCAACATCTAGTGTCATGCAGCTGAGTAGCGGCACAACCCCCACGTCATCATATCGACTGAATTTCCAGGGCTGGCAAGGCTACCAGGCCAGAGTCTTTTGTAGTTTTCACGGCCTTCTATAACCGATCCATAGTATATAGAAGATCTGCTTATCCGCAAGGAAAACTCTTTTAATCCCAAATCCCCCCCCCCCCCCCGCCCTTATCCCCCATCAAAAAAAATAACTAATGGCTTCTGCCACCACTGTACAACTGCTATTTGTACCCTTAAAGCTATTACAATTAATAATAATGATGATGGTATTATATGGTGATGCTGATGCTGAGGATGATGCTGATGCTGATGCTGATGCTGATGCTGATGCTGATGCTGATGCTGATGCTGATGCTGATGCTGATGCTGATG
>JAOCPT020602235.1:0-10218 GCA_026546935.2 Palythoa grandiflora | reverse complement strand
TAAAGGGAAAGGAAATTGTTCAATTTGATTTGAGAAACCTGTTCCAAGTTTTGTTTTGTGGACTTAACTGTTAACAATAATCCTAGTTTTCATTGGATACCAAAATAAAGGGAAAGGAAATTGTTCAATTTGATTTGAGAAACCTGTTCCAAGTTTTGTTTTGTGGACTTAACTGTTAACAAGAATCCGAGTTTTCATTAGATACCAAAATAAAGGGAAAGGAATGTTATGCTCGGTTGAGTAGCCGTTTGTGGCGGGTATAGGGTTCATTCCCAACCCCTCATTCAGAGCCAAAAGCTATGACCAGTATACAACTCAGTTGACGAAAGTGTACTTTATTTACGATGTATCTTGAACTATTTCACGTCACAACAAAATATACTGTTTATTAGCAGCCCATTCATGAATGGGTCCGGTCACTGATGTCATCTCGTCCTACCTCACTTCTCAGTTTCTACATATGTGAAAATCTGCTATTTTTCCCCTAAACCAAGGTTTAAAATTAAAAAAACCATGTGCTATCCTTAAACGGAGAGTCAAACTCTTATTCTTTGCCCAGATACAGCAAACTTAAAGCGTCGAAACTGAGTGTAATGCCGATAAAATGCTAGTTCTGGCTGAAAACTAAAATACAGGCGTATCTTATATTCCAAGTCTTTATCGTGAGAGATCAAAGTTAATGCAAAACTGATATTCAATCTTGGTGAAACGTATCCTTTGGAAAGTTAGCTTTTTTATGTTCAAGGGCCGACACATTTTACTCACAAACGTTCTATTACGTCAGTTTATTTACATGTAAAATTGAGGTTACAGCAGGACTTCACAGTTGCTCAATATCATACATTGAAAAGCGATCAATTTTCTTAATTCGGCAAGTTTATGCTTTTTGTCCAGACAACTTTAAATTTACTAACAACAAGATTGTTGGACAAAAGAGAAAAAAAATTTGTCCACAAGAATTCTGGGCTATAATTACAGATCGGCTTGTTTGAGTTTATGTTGTGCAATCTGGGCATTTCTTTCGGTCCGACGCTTCTAGCTGTCGAATATCGATCATCAAGATCAGTCTTCAAAGAAAAAGAAAATATAATACATAGGACAGAAACAAATGCCTTTTCGTTTCTTTTGTGAATGAATCTTGAAAATATCTTATGTATGAATTTTGTATTTCATTTGCAAAAAAGGTTTAGCACAGGTGAAACTTGCCTTCAGGACAAAAAGTATCCTTATAACTTTCAGCAAATAGAAATTGTTCTACACTTAAATGTTTCATGGTTGATCAGTTTGTTTAACCAAGAAAGTTGGCGTTTAGTAGGTTATCTTCGTTAACAACCTCATGACCGTTGATAACCTCAATACACTTGTAATATACCTCAAGGTATTTGTAGACGTCGAGGCAGCTTTCATCATGGAAGAAGAACTTTGTGCATTTAATCTCACACATTGTAGTACCTTCACATGCATCCTTTACTTTTGTCAAGAAGAGGGGAGTAGTCGCGCAGTACTTATTTGCAACCAGGTTGCCTGTGTGTTCTGTGCAGAGTCCAAAGTTTCGACGACCCCAGAAAGCAGATATAATGCTAATGTGTTTGTACTCGTTACATCTTAGCCATGCCGTGTCCTCTTCGCATTTAACTGTACCGTTCTGTTGAGGGTGAGTGTAGTTGATTAATGTAGTCCGAGTTTCTCATAATAAAACTGGAGATATGCCCTAAAAGTGTCTCTTCTTATTCTGACTACCATTTTCAAGCACTGAATTTGACGTGACAAATTTGTCGCGCGAACAAACTGCCTTTGTTTCAAAATTGAAAATGGCTTGTAACTTGCTTGATTACTTACTTACATAATTTCGTTACTTTACCTTTAGTATAATTGGTTGACCTTTTTCGTGTCATACTAACTTTACACAAATAATATATGCTAATCAAGATTGTGTTCCTTTTTATTTAAATTCAAAACTGTTTTCTAATCCTATTTGACTGTCATTCAAAAACCATATTTATGAGTCTTAATCTCATAAATTTACTTAAATTTCACAAAACTTTCACTAAGCTTTTTGTTATACTTTGGTATCTTAATTCCATCAGTTGTAGGTACTTACGTATCGTATTGGTGTTGGACCGGGTGCACCCGGGGGTCCCACCATCCCGGGAGAACCTGGGGGTCCTGGCATACCACTGCCACCCGGCATACCGGGTGATCCGGGAAGACCTGGGGGTCCGGGCATACCATCGAGACCAGGAGGACCTTGGAGACCTGGAGTTCCAGGCATACCTGGATCACCGGGCCACCCAGGGGGTCCAGGGTCTCCTTTAGCACCCGGCATACCCATACTACCGGGCTGTCCAGAAACACCGGCCATGCCGTCCCTACCAGGGGGGCCCTGGAGACCTTTGAGGATGAAACCCAGCGTCACATTCTGATCTTTTAGAAGCTTGTTTAATAAAGGAGGGACTGGCGAGACAGGTATTGACGCCTGCAATAAAATATACATCTTATTAAACCATCTTGTTTGATTTGTAATCAATATCAATAAGAATAGCTGCATAGTTTTATAGATAATGGTACATTTGAAGGATTAAATGTTTGCAAATTTAGAAAAAAATAGCTCTTTTAAAAAAAGTGAGATTTTTTTGATGTCTTCAATCAGTTTGAGAACGTTTTCATCGAGTGCAGTGATTCTACCGGCTATTTGAGTTGTGAGAAATGCGTCATTATATTTTGTTTGATTTAACTTTTATTTCTAGATATTGTTGTTGGAATGCACTGCAATTACTGAGCTCGTGAAAATGTCCTACTTATAAAGCCATCGAAGCAATATTCTTGCTAGGATATAATTGTTAGATTGTGTTTATACTTTTAAGTGTAAGACTCCTTATCAGTTAACACCCATGTTGTTTCTAAATGTTCCAAAATTAATCCATTCTTGAAGACTTTTTTAGCTGTAAAAAGAATTCTTGAGGAGGACAACACAGTGCAGAATAAATTACGTCTGTTATGTTCCCAGCTGTCATCACCGACAGGAGTGGTCCCATCTGATTAGCATTAAACTGTTCCTCGATTTACTGTTCAACTGATATTTTTGTCAAGATCTCAGGCAAAAAACAAATTTCTTTACCACATTCTGCGTTAAAACGTAGATCGCTAGGAAGCAAGCCCAAATCATTTAGCTACTTCCTTTCTCCTATGAATTTGTTCCTTGAACACTGCAACACTTGCTATTTCTTCGTTTTATCTCCAGAAGGAATTTTGTTTCTGAGCACAGTCCTGTCTGTGCCTGAAACTTTGCCGAGGTGTACACGAATACACGAGACACGGCGTTGTTTGATCGTTTCCCTAATTTTCAGTTTTCATCTAATATTTTCAATAAATCGTATCGCTGAGAAGGAAAATGAAAAATCTTGTTTTCTTCAACGTGTAATTTTAATGATTAAACACTCGAACCAAAATTTCCTCGGTTTACCTAACTTGTGCCATATTTGGAAAAGGCACAGGTGGTATTTACCAAATATGGAGCAAAGATCAAGCTTAACCAGGTACCGGGCGGTTTAACCTACGATCTCGCAATTTCTTTGTCATCTTCGTTTGGGCTACCCGTATTTTCTTTTTTCCATAAAGATTAGGCATCAAACATGCATCAGTAATTGAATCAATGATCATCCATCGAGTACTTCTAACCTTCAAAGCCTATTGACCTCCGATAGAGCGTGTGAACTTAATCCAAGTGTGTAATCTTTGCAAAAAGTCCGCCTGCAAATTATTACTTCTAAAGAAATTGTTAAGAACCATAACTAGTGTTTAAATATCATATTCATTATCTGTATTGCATAAAAATTAGAATTAAAATCAACTGCTTTTGTCGGACTATTAGCTATAACGTTGACAGCAAAAAAACAACATGGCTTCCCTCACTGACCATTTCCTCTGTCACTGAAAGAAACCGTGCCGCATCATGAATCAACTCACAATTTTTTCGCAATCATTAAGAAATAGTTAATAGAGATTTTAGATGGACTTACCGTAGTGTCGAACAGGACGAAGCCTAAAACGGCGACCAACAATAAGCAGACGATCCTCATGACCTTTAAAGAAAGCCAAAGCTTTCAAAACCCACACATCACACAAGATCGCTTTCAGTTTCTAAGTTACCGTGATTTCATCGTTAAAGTAAATTGTTTATGTATTAGACAACTGACTATGAATATCTAATTAACTTTGTCTCATGACACAAGTATTTGACGATAACGTAGTTTCCCTCCAGAGAAGAGGACTAGCGTTACTTGTTAGTTTATCACCGTCAAGCAGGTGGTGTCCTATTAGTTTTTCAACTGACCAAAGTTTCGACCAATCAGCATACAGCTTTTTGACAGTTTATGTTATGGTCTGCAATTTCTTGATCTTTAGTTAAGTGTGATAATTGAGGTTTAATAGAAAAAATAACTAAATTTCCTTTCCCGAAATGCAAATTTGTGAACCAAACACATTCTGCTTTGATTACAATAGGTGTTTCGGTTCTGTCAAACATTCTTGCTCGATCAATTTTTCTTTGTTTTCTCAAAGGCTTTGCATGTTTGAAAACTGAAATAGCGTCATATGTCAATTTTACAGGTCTCATGTTTGCTATACAAAAATATCATTTTTATATCAAAAATGTTGGAAAGTATTCAGTTTTTTGTAAAATGGGTTTTAGTATACAAATTGTGAAATCACTGTTTTGCTTGCTGCATAAGTTAGAGTGGTCTTAACTACGCCAAGACAGTTGGTACGTGAAGCTGTTGTAATCTATCAATTAAAAAAAACGTGTTTCGCAAGCTTTACGCAACATGCAAATATAAGAAAAAGGTATTTATCTATTTTAACAGCGCAAAACTTTAAAAAGGTCTTAAATAACTGTTATGTTGCATATAGTGTTTGATATCTACAGATAAGTTGTAACGTTTAATGCTAATGTTGATATGTAATTAAAACCCGATTCAGTGCGTAAACACACCACAATAAACCCGATGTTGCGAGTTTAATACACTGATTTAAGGGGGTTATACTTTTGGCAATTAAATATATTTCACCAAATAAGACCAGAAAAATGGATCGATGTAACGTACGTACCTCTCTCCCTCCCTGTGCCCGTGGTACGTAGAAACTCTGTCCGCGAGTCCTTACGTACCATTAGAAAGTTTTACTTATACTTACAAAACCCAGTACGTTATTTATCGGATATTACCACCGATAACTGATACTTGCAGCTCACAGAAACACAAGCATTTTTTTGTTGATCCAACTGAAACCATGCCAAGACGACTTCGACATTCTGTATGCTACGGCCCCGACAATTACAATCCATTCCATGTTATATCGACAAATGGACGATTCCGCAGAAAATATAATACTTCCATTCAATTGACATCAGGTTGAAATTATTACAATGATCCTTAAAAGTGCTCGACTTTGATTCCTAATATTCTTTTGCACAAGCAATCGGTTTTATCCAGGTTCCCGTCACAGAGTGTCGAAGTTGCCAAGACAAGGTAAGAAGTCTTAACAAGAAAGGAAAGAACTTAAAATGCGTCATTCCCGCACATGTTTAGCCGCAATTTGGTTAAACCAACCTCTTATTATGGTCCAAATTGAATTTCGTCTGCTTAAACTTGTCAAAGAAATCTTTTCACGAATGATCTTCTAACCTAACCTATTACGATTGCTTTGCTGAGGAAGCAAGCATGCGCATGCGCAAGAGCCAACTTACGAGAAAAGGTTGTTAATTGGCTAGACGCGACATTACGTGTGCACTGGACCAATAAATCTTTGTACACAACATTGATATGCTGTGACGTAATGTAGCGATCCGTTTACACACGATGGACCAATCAAAGTAGGCGAAAGCGAATTCACCAGGTTGTTCTATTGAAAACTAAAATCAATCTAAAGAGTTTAGATCAATGAAGGTTCACCCAGGCAGTTGGGTTTTCAATGATGCTTAGTCAAGCACATGACATCTACATGAACAAGTTACACGGACATTTACCTTACAATGAAAAATGATCGTTGTAATGGATTTGACTTATCGGAAAACTTCTGATCCTGACGCCATTTTTCAACTGAAGAGAAAAACTGTTTTCTCCCTTTTCAAAGTTACAAAACGCAAGCGGATTTCTCGATAAACGGAGATTTTAAACTTCAAGCTAAACTATTATTAGTCCTCATTTTGTAACAATGTAATTTGTTGTACCAATTCTCGATTTGTTTACATGAAAGTGTTAATGTTATAATTAAACGTTGATCGACTGCTGTAGAAAATAATTTGTTTTGACTACACCGATTCAAAGAATTCAACAACTTTGACAAGGTTTAAAAGAGGGTAACAGGTGACTGATGAAGCCATTTATTGCCTATTGTCGTTTAGTTACAATCGTCATCTGTCTAACTTGGTTTTATACTCAAAGACTATTATAAGATTGAGCCTAAAGCTAAAGATTTACTCTATGCTTTATAAGAAATACTATTGAGATTATTAAATGGTAATATATATCCATATTTGTTTCATTTTTATAATTGTTAGAGAACTAATAAAATGGTACTTTAAGCAACTTTAAGGCCCCGTTAAAACTACGCCAGAGGAATTTGAAAACGCAACTTTATTCTTATGGATAGACTTATACCGTTCACGATACTCCAGAAATTGTCCATCAAAAAACGAAACCTCGTTCCCAGGGCTTTTCCATAGAAGGGGGCTAGGGCGCCCACCTTCTAGGGAGAAGCCCTGGTAACGAGTTTATCAAAAATGCTCTCCGAAGTCGATAAAGTAGAAAAAGCCTGGTTTGCGCTTTAGAATGGACAAAAATCATCTTGAAAACAGAGTTGTAAAAAGTTATGACGTCACAATAACAAGGGGTTTTTCTGCCCCTGTTTTTCTGAAACATGGGGCCCAAGTGTTGTCCGTTCGGTAAACGTTGACGCCAAAGGCGTAAAAATGCGTCGGGTTTTTGCTCTCTTTCAGTAACTAGCTCGGCTCCTGCTCTGATCAAGGCCGGGTGGAAGTGGAAATCAGAGTGGAGACGATTGAGAGGGGAGCGTTGGGGCCAAAAAGAAGCCGCAAAACCTCAATAAATTTCGATCAAAACCAAAAATCACATATGAAAACGAATCAAAACCGAAAATTTACACGTCTCAATCATGGAACCCTAAACAGTTTAAAACGGTAGTCGATCTTTAAACACTTGCAAATGGTCATCTTGCTCCGAAGAGAAAAATTATTCATACTTTGATGCTCTGCGAAGTGTTGCCATCGATACCAATTTCAAAGACTTCCTCACTACTCTCATCGAGATATTTGTACTTTACAGTGTAATACATAAATGAAAAGCACAAATGGTGCTTTTGTGGCGCATAATTAGGTCATTAATGCTGCGCCGCCGATAAACCTTTAGCGTTTTTGCTAAAAACCAAAGATCCAATGTTAAAAAAGGGAAACCGTAAAGAGCAGCAGACACCAAAAAAAACAATGATTTTTATACAATAACCGAAAATCTCAACGCCCCTTCAATGAGCTAGTAATCCCCGCGAAATCAATAGTAGCCCCATCACCTAAGTAAAAACGTGAAGAAAAGTAGGCGATAACTTGAGGATTGATTTTATGAAAAGTTATTCTTCTATATGAATAGAAAGAGTCTTAAACTGCTTTCGCAAGGCCGCCACAGGGAAGGCTAAACGAGCTTGAGGTCAGCGGTATATTAAAGGAGGGAAGGAAGGAGCAGGAGTATCCCCACCTTCCCCTCCCTCCCATCCATCAATTTAAACTGGATTCGATTTAGGCTGTAAGCAACTTTTTATATGATAACACAGGACTAAAAACAGTGATGATTAATAAAATTTAAAACAAATACAGATAGTGTAAAGGATTTGAAAATTTATCCTGTGTGCCTAGAATCTTCTTTGCCGTCTGCCTTTTCTTTAAGTAAAACTGTTGTCTTGCTCGGTCGCTTAATGTGACCTCGCTGTGGTAGAATTTAGTGGGGACAGAACGCAAAAACGGACAAAGATCTATTCGTTTTGAAACAAAAACACATGCCTTGAGTAAAACTAATACAATGTTCAGGTAATACAAGTGAATAAAAAAGTAAATAAATGAAATGAACACTCAGTCCAGTGAAAAAGCACCATAGATCAGTCTTAAGGCTGGTTTCCATATAAACGTATCCGTCAGCGACTGAACCGCTGGAAGTGCTGGGACATGCCCACAGTACGTCACCGGTACGTTAAAGTTTTACGGAAACGATGAGCTCTAGATTCGGAGATTGTCTCGGACACATTGTCGTCGGTTCCGGAAGATTTGAGTTTATCTGTTCAACGAAGTGAATAATTAGTTCATCAAAGTAGCATAGGATGGTCAGAATTAGCCCCATTTTTAAAGTTGTTTAGGAATTTTAGACGATATAGACTATATAGCCTAGCTATATAAACTATATAGTTGGACTATACGTCAAACATATAATCATTGAACCGTATCCTCTCCTCCTGCTCCTTTCCCTCTTCTGCTCCTCCTCATATTCATTATCCTCCTCCTCCTGCTCCTCATTTTCCTCCTCCTTCTCCTCCGCGCACTCATTTTCCGCCTCCTCCTCATTTTCCTCCTCCTCCTCTGCCTTCTCATTTTCCTCCTCCTCCTCCTTATTTCCCTCCTCCTCTTTTTTTGTATAGTCTAATATAAAATCTAACATTATAAAGCTATTAAATATTTACAAGTTGGCGCCCGAACCGTCAAGGGTTTTTTTCCTTTTCCGTAAGTTTTGTTTTGGATGTTTTAGAGTTTTTAGTCCAATTTATAATTTTACCGCTAAAAAAACAAATATTTGCTTGTTTTATAGTTTACTTACTTTGTCTAAGAAACCGAGAATATTCAATGCAAAGTCACCCGGTCATTACAAAATGTTAATTATGCCATTTATTTTTATTATTTTATTATTCTAAGAAGCCGGGAATATCAAAGCACTAAGAACAATAAATATTCAAAGATCATCCAACCGTTGCAGAGTCATTAAAATACAAAATCTGGCTTAAGGCAAAAAAATGGAGGATAAATGTATTTTTAAATGTGTTTCTTTTTACAACGTCGTTTTTACTTCTTGCTTGTATTGCATAAGCTTTATAACTTGCTTTACCCTTCTTAAAAATTGTTTATAATTTCTATAGTTTGGGAAATGTCAACACTGCTTAGCTGTACTGAGTTTTTAATGTTTGACGAGTTAAAACAAGAAAAATTACGGATGATGGTGCAATCGCTCAAAAGCCAGGGCGTCTGGGCTTATCTGGGTAAGTTATTGGGAACAAAAGAATGACTCATTATTTTATTCATGAGTTTAGAATACAATAAGAAAGAAATAATTTGTTTAGGACGTTTTACGTCATCCTACAATGATTTATGCAAACAATGCGCATAAAATTCCCTAACCAACCCGAAAAATGGGGCTAATTCTGACCATCCTACTCTACTCATCAAAACATTTTTGGATAAACGCCAAATGAGTGTGGAGCATAACCAAGTCACTGTCCCAGCACAATCTGGAATCCACTGGTGACGTACCCGCGGCACGCCCCAGTAATGGGGCTAATTCTGACCATCCTACTCTACTCATCAAAACATTTTTGGATAAACGCCGAAGGAATGTGGAGCATGCCCCAGTCAAGTCCCAGCACTGCTGGCGGTTCGATCGCCGACGCTTACGGTTATATGGAAAACAGTTGTTAAGGGCATCAGCTCTACGGAGTGTATTCATTCATTCAACATGACCCACAAAATTCTGCATGCAAATTTCAAGCCGTCGTCGTTACTGTCAATGGAATTAATTGAAATTACCAAGAGGGTATTAAGGACAAAATAAATGCAAATTTTTCTTAAATTTTATGCTTTAAAGATATTCTCGCATACTTTCTCACATCATTTCCTATGAAGAAGGATAGAGAAGGGGAACTGATATTTTAAAACCTTTATGATAGATCTATAAGACTCAAGCACGCTTTCGTGGCTTTATTCTCCTTCGGTGAAAATAGAACTCCTAAAACAACAATAAAAGAAATTGGTTTTTTTGCTGGTTCCAATGATAAACTGTCAGAGTATCAGCGATGACGAACTAATTCAAGTAACTCACGAAGCTCCGATTAGGTAAACAAACTTCTTTTTCAGGCAGTCTCTCTGTACATGTGGGGGGGGGGGGGGGGGGGGGG
>JAOCPT020602173.1:0-10220 GCA_026546935.2 Palythoa grandiflora | reverse complement strand
ACACTAATGACACATATTCAAATATAAAATATCGGTAAAGCTATTGTTTTATAAGAATAGCGTATTGTTTTGGGAGAAGTTTAGAATTATTGTCAGCATTTTTTGTTGCAGCGGTGTGCCATGACTCTAGAGTCTTTCTATGTCTAAAATTTTCTTTGTAAATTATTATTATTATTACTATTACTATTATTATAAAACGTATGGATGCTAGTCGAGGACAACGTTGGGCACACAACAAAGCTTACGTCGTCTTAAGAATTATATTCTATCGGTAAATATAGATATTATTATTAGTAGTATTAGTATTACCATTCATATTATTATCATTAATACTATTATTATTGTAATGTCCCACTCATTAGCCTAAACCTGAATCGATTTTTTCCATTTTACATGTAATTTAATTTTATAGCCTTTTTTATTGTTTTAAAACAATTTTAAAACCATTACTATTATCTTTAATAGGCCGTGATCCCGAAACCTCGTATCTGCATTTGGACAAAGCAGGCGTGGAAGTTGATGAAAAAACGAAGTATGTGGTTGGTGTTCACAACGAACAAACCACTGCGCCTCATATATATGCCATTGGGGATGTTCTTCAGGTCAGCGGTTGCTCTTTATATCACAAATAACACTCTACCTGTTCTGAAAAGTGTGATCGTCAAGTCGAGCTAGAATAAGTGTAGAGGAGGACCCATCATATATTTTCCCAGGATACATTACTGGGATGCCTTTCAGCTATGAGAACGACAATGGTTTCTTCGTGCATCAATTTTTCAGCTAGCAGGGTTGGAGCCCATCAGAGCCCACCAGGAAGGCTTAACAGTACAGCTTTTTCTATCTAATATAAGTAATTTTTCGTCTAAGATTTTTAGCCTCCTGCCTCCATGAAATAACAGTTCACATGAAGCAAAATAGGTTTGCTGAGCGTTTTGTTAGGACCAAAAGATTTGGGAAATTTTTAATAATTAAGAGCTCGAAAGAAGCACTTTTTGATTGTTTGTCGTTTTTATTAAGTAGATACATACAGGGTTGCCACGGTACTCGAAAATCCTGGAAAGTCCTGGAATTGGGGAAAAAAATTCCAGGCCCTAGAAAGTCCTTAAATTTGGGTCGTGGTCTTTGAAAAAAATTTTCTTACTTCCAACAGTAATAAAAGTAAGCTGTTTGTTATAATATTTTTGATGTTATAACGTTATAAAACAAAACACTGCGACTTAGGAAGGCTTGATTTTTGTCCAGAAACAAATCTTTCTAAAGCTCGTTAATATAGCATGTCTATTGTTGAACTGACTTTTGAAAAAAAAACTTTGTAAAGCATGTTCAAAGCATTCAAGTTTTATTTGATAGAGACAGTCCTGGATTCTTGAAAAGGCCCTGGAAAAGCGCGGAAAAGTCCTTGAATTTCACATTCAGTAAATAGTGGTAACCCTTTATATATTTTGATTGTGTTTGCATATATTTGATTATAATTGTAAAGAGGCGCTATTCAGTTTTTACTGCAATGTTTCTTCATAAAACACAGTCTATCTGTGGAAGGTTGTGGAAGCATTGAATATTTATCCAATTTTCGTGCTTCCAACCTTATGATAATTTGTTTATCTACATTACTTGAAGTTTATGTCAGGGTAAGCCAGGTGGGAGGTCGTGGAATCCCAATAAACCCGAAAGACACAGTTCAAATTACCAAAAGTTGAACTAAAAATCAAATAAAGTACCAAAATTTGGAATAAAATGATCAATTTTGAAATATTGAAATACCAAAGCTTAGCTTTACAAAAAAGTACATGTTACCTAATTCCGATTTGTATAATGAAAATACTGTAAACCTGTTAACCCTTTCAGCCACAGGCAATTTATCAACATCTAACTTCTCCTTACGTAACTTGGTAATGAGAAGTAAGGAATTGATCAACTGAAATAAGCTGTGGACGTTGTAAAGCAAAATTCTCCCAAACTGCTTATGTAGAAAGTATGGAGCTCAGTTGGGAGAATTTACCAACACGTCATTTGTCGTGTTTGGGGCTTAAAGGGTTAACTCATGGGCAAATGAGGTAGCGTTGCGCTAATTGTTTATTTAACAGTTCTGTGAAAGATTGTTTGGATTTTCAAGTAAGGCGGTTTGATTTCAAAACTAAAAAGGAATTTTCGACTGCCAAATTGTTATTGAAGTGAGTTTTAAGCCATTCAGAAGAAGCGAAGATGATGTAACTGATCTACTAATTCAAATTGTACACACCGTCGACAGTCAGTGAACGTGAGGGACACACTGACTACAGATGGCGGCGTCTTAGTAAGATTAGGTCTGTCCATATTTAGGTCTGAGGATAATTCTCATCACCCCTTACTACTCTGACCACAACAAGCAGAGGCGTCTAAACATAGATTATGTCTGTGCATAAGGCGGAACATTTATTTGAAGGATAGTTCTCCTCACCCCTTACTACTCTGACCACAACAGGCAGAGGCGTCTAAATATAGATTAGGTCTGTCCGTAAGGCTTGAGGATAATTCTCCTCACCCCTTACTACTCTGACCTCATGGGGCGTCTAAATGTAGATTAGGTCTGTGCATAAGGCGGAACATTTATTTGAACTATAGTTCTCCTCACCCCTTACTACTCTGACCACAGCAGGCAGAGGCGTCTAAGTAGAGATTAGGTTTGTCTTTAAGGCATGGCATTTACGTAAAGGATAGTTCTCCTTACCCTTCACTGTTATGATCACAGGAGGTGACGTCTAAATATAGATTAGGTCTGTCTACAACGTGGGACATTCACTTTAATGCCAGGATATCATTTAACAACATACGAGGCTCAATTATTGTCGGAAATTGCATTATCCCTAATATATATCAGTGATATTTTGAAAGTTCTCAAAATTGGACAAGCCATTTGGCAAGCCAAATTTGCGTGGCTAGAGTGTCTCTGACTGGTGTTTCACCATCAACACGCATTATATTCTCAGCAAAATATCTCAGTTCTGATTGGATAATTGCGAATGCATAAACAGGTCAGATTATAGAGTATTATACAGAAGTTGGTAAGATCTCTGAGTTCTAAGCACAAGACCCCGGGTTCAATCTTCGGCCTTGCCTAGAGTTGAACTTCTGTGTGGCCTACCGTTAGCCACACATCTGTGGACGGGGACGCTGAGCCCTTGGTGTACCTTCCTGATTTTACAATCTTGAAAGAACCACACACTTGTAAGATAATATTGTAAACTACGTGATGCAGTCCTGCCTAGCTGTCCGCCAAAAATTTTGTAAAAGCCTAGTAATTCAGCCACTGGCATCCATTAAGATTAGGTGTGAAGCAACCTTTAAGAATGAATGAAATTGTTTATGATCCATTGACCCCAAGTTCAAGAAAAGACAACTGGTTTCCTTGTTAGCTATTAAGTTGGAAACTATTTCTTCTTTTCATCCCTTTTATAGCGTGCTTTTGCTGATGCATACAAATACATGAAGAACGTGTTGAAATCAACGTTCTTTAATGCTTACGCAATCGTAGGAGATGGCACAACACCCGCATTAGCTGCTTTTCTGACGGGTAAGATGTTTTCACAGTAAATTGCACTTTGCATTAACAAATCAGTCGACCACAAGATTCTTCCCTTTTCCACCATAGTTATTCTTTCCCTAACACGATCGTCCTTCCCCGACATCTTCCTTCCTATCCCCAGTATAGTCTCCTCCCTGATGCACTCTTCCCCTAACCACCACAACCTTCTCCTCCCTAGTACAATCATTACTTACCAACTATACCCTTCCCCTCCCTAGTACAATCTTTACTTACCAACTATACCCCTCCCCTCCCTAGTACAATCTTCACTTATCGACTATACCCTTCCCCTCCCTAGTACAATCTTTACTTACCAACTATACCCTTCCCCTCCCTAGTACAATCTTCACTTATCGACTATACCCTTCTCCTTCCAAGTACAATCTTCACTTACCGACTATACCTTTCTCCTCCCTAGTACAATCTTCACTTATCGACTATACCCTTCCCTTCCCTAGTACACTCGTCTGCTTCTCACTACACTTTTCTCACTCCCTAGTAAACTCTAACCGTTCCCACTACACTTAGAACTCCTCTCTAGTATTTTCTTCTCCTCCCCGCTATACCCTTTTCCTTTATAGAGTACACTCTTCCTCTTCCGACCACACCATTCACCTTCCAAGTGCACTTTTCTCCTCTCAACTACACCTTTTTCTTCCTCCATTACATTTTCCCCTTCTTCTACACTCTCACCCGTTTCTTTCCACTGATATCACTCCCCTTTTTCAATCGATGTGTCTTCCAACTGAATTGTTTCTGTTTCCAAGGTAACCTCCCAACTCAGGCCACTCTCCCGTTTGACTCCCTTGGCAATCTACGACCGTATTACTTCCCATTAAACGTACTATATAACAGTCGTCTAAGTTTTCGTTTTTTATATTTAAGGGCAATCTGAAATAGAGTTACCAGAAGCTAGAAGAGGTTACCAGGGCAGTAAACCTGTTGACGACTGGCCTTGGATTTTCAAAGAGTACAAGAAAAAGGGTTATGTCACCATGTATAGCGAAGATGCAACGTCGTTGGGAACATTTACTTATCGCCTGTTAGGCTTCACTCATCCTCCGACAGACCATTATGGACGATACTTCTGGGAAGCTGTCGGAAGGGATCCTTGCTCCTTCGCAACACCACAACATTTGCTTCACCTTAACTACGTAAAGAGCTATTTTAAGTCCTATCCTACAACGAGAAAGTTTGGTTTTGCATTTCTCGGCGATCTGGGCCACGAAGACCAAGACAAGTTTTACTACGCTTCAGAGGATCTCCTAAATTTTCTTAAGTCCTTACATCAGACAAATGTTTTAAACGATACAATTGTTTTTATTTTAAGCGATCATGGTCCGCGATTTGATAGTACAAGGACCACGTTTCAAGGACATCTGGAAGAAAGACTTCCTCTTATGTCTATAACGCTGCCACCTTGGTTTGAAACTGTTTATAACAATTTAGCAAGAAATTTAAGGCAGAACACAAACTCTGTTACTTCTCCTTTTGATTTACACAGAACATTCCAGCATATTTTATCTTATCCGGAGCTCCCAAGGAGCTCAAGGAGCTACAAAAGTTTCTTCGAGAAAATACCAAAATCTCGAACCTGTGCCGAAGCTAGGATTGCAGAACACTATTGCCCTTGTTTGCAGTGGAATGCAGCTGATCGATCACATTCACATATCAAACATGCTGCAAACGGCGTCGTGGAACTTATCAATAAACTCACATCATCGGATAATGTAAGTGCTACGCTATGTGAGAGATTACAGCTGGACAAAATCTTAACGAGTTATCAACAAATGCCCAATGATAGGCTGCAGCGCTTTTTAGGACCTTTTGACATGCACGGAAGAAATCCGAAATTTGCCAAAGAACTTGAAATAAATGAGTGTAATTACCAAGTGACAATTCGAACAAAACCAGGAGGGGCGATATTCGAAGCTTCCGTTAAATACTTAAGAGGCAATTTTACGGTATCAGAAGAAATTAGCAGACTAAATCGATACGGAGACCAGTCTAAATGCATTTTAGAGAAGAGAAATGATCTCCGTAAGTACTGTTTTTGCCGTAACATGCATTCTTCAAAAACATTTGAATAATTTGGGTTGGAAGGGTCATGATGTTTTCTAATTCTTTGCTATGCTGAACAGTCTAACAGAATCATGATACGCTGCAACGTTGCCAAGGCACTCCAGGTAGAAATAAAAAAAGGAAACTCTGAAAATGAGGTTGGGGCAGATGAGAAGATCTACCGGCAAACAGGATGATAAATTGGATAAAAAGATAGATAAGCATATGGGTATGTAGTTAGTTAGGGTAGCGATCACGGTGTTTTACAGAGGCATTGCTTATTAATGTTTCAAATATATGCAAGCCGCATGAAGCGGACTATAGATTACAGCGTTATAGACATACCACGGTATTATTATTATAACTTTTGTGTGGTCCACACTAAAGCTATCGCCTCTGTTAGCTAGCTAGACATTCCGAAGCTACCCAAAGTTTTACTTTGTCGGAATAAGACCGAGAGGTCATTGACGGCAATCAGGGGAGATCAGAACTATTGAAAATAAGCAAATACGATAACATATTGATTAGATTGCATAGGTGTCGAGCGAAACACGAAAATTGATCAACAGAAGCACACACTAGTCGAGCGTACAGTTTTGCACGGAAAGAAGAAGCCCTTTGTCTAGGTAGGTTTCTAATAATTTTGCGATGAAGTCTGATATTTTCTCTTTGCAAATAGCTTTTTTTTTCTGTATTTCGAATTTACTATGTTTTCTTGTAACACAAATCAGGTCCGATATTCCAACACTGTCTCTGAAATCATCCTAAAGACTTTTTGAATTTTTCAAAGGTATAAACGGGGTTCCAAAAGCAAATATTTGATAAACCGCTAAAATGTCTGAAAAAAAGGTCGTGATGTCCGGCGCGTAATCTGTGCATGCAGGCCGGTGAGCCAGCTTTGGAAATACTTTTACTTTTAAGAAGTAGGCTACGATGTTTTATGCTTTCTTTACAATTATTGGGCATATCATTCATGGTATTCGTCCGGCTGTGTTTTCTCTTGAATAATTTCAAGGTTTCAAGGCATGACCAGTACTGTTAACTAAACTCCCAGGCGTTAAGGAAGACAGCAAGTCAAATGGCCAAATGATTTTCAAAGCACACAGCAGTTACGGACAATGATGCAGAGTGATTATCCAAAGTGTCGTTTAAAAGATTAAATTCAAAGCAAATTGTTTTTAAAAAACTATTTCATGCGTCAGCGAGTAGATACAAACGTGAAGTAGTGTTGATAAACGAATTATCATTGACGTAGGAATTTGAAAAAGAGCTTCACAGGTGCTCTGACGAGGGGCTAACGCTCGACAGGCTTTTTATTTACATTTATATATTTATTATATCTATAGAAGTTGTAGATTAGATATTTATATTTACTTCATGTTTAACCATGTTGAAATAATAGATATTGATTGATTGTTGATGTCATTTAGAAGAGTTTTAACTCAGAAAATGTTTAAAAGCGAGGGGGAAATACGATTTCTTCAGATTGTTTTGATGAATTGAATAGTTTATTTTGTATTAATTTGAGAGCGAATAAGAATGAATTGTTTTTATTTTTGTACTGTAGATATTTCTTTAGGCATCAAGGCATAATCAAGCGTATTAAATCTAGAAAACCAATTGGATGTTGATGACCTGATTGGTCTGAGCGCGTAAACTCTACTGCTGATTGGTTATATTTTTCAAATGGGAAATTGGCTATACGCCCTTCTGATTGTTTATATCGAGTTTTTATGTGAAAATGTAGCGTACGTATTTGTACAAACGAGCTTTACGTAATAAACTTATTGTGATACAGTGTCATAAAGTGTTGTTGTTGTTGTTGCTATACATATAATAAAGGACTTATCTTGATACGGTTTGCTTTCGAGTATTTAGTGCGTTTGTTTTCACCTGGAGCGGCGGGTGTAATTTGCAGAATGCAAAATGCTGAATGCGTAACGCGACTAAAGTGTACTATGTCAGCGATAAAACGCACACACTCTTTTTTTATATAAGAACCTTCTCTATAAGAATGTCAGACTGTAAATCGGAACATAGAACATGCTAAGAACAAATACACGGCTGAGGAATGGCAGAGAACATTGGTTTGTTACATTATAGCACAAAATCACGGAGTCGGCAACATTCCGCAGTAAAGTAAAGTAAAATACATGGAAATTTCAACAAGATCAATTTGCAGGACTCATTATTATCTCTTTTACTTTATCTACTTATGTATCAAATATCAAGTATTGTTCCATGACGTTGTACCATGGCAACAAGCGGCCAATCAGAACAATACTTTTCAACATCGGGCAAGGTCACAAAGGTCAGATGTCACATATGGATGAATCGCGCATCTGGAGAATAAAAAAATCGAGCGAAAAGAGAAAGAAAATGGAGCGAAAGATTTGTTCACATTTTTTATTTATGGATTTCAGTGCAATATCTTGATAGGAAAATCATTGTCCTTTGGTGCTGTGTTCGTTTTGGAGTCATTGGAGGGGATTACAATGGATATATTATCGATCGAATTGTTGTTGGTTGCAACCGAAGTCGCCAGCCTTTCTCTTTCCCTTACGGGTAAAGGAAAAGGCAACAAAATCGCTTAAAATACCCGAAAAACCAGCTACAAAGGATCAACAGACTATAGCTACCACAAACAACATTAGATCAAGGTTAGTTAAACTTTATTGAAAATCCTATTTGCGATTTTACTTCGCTATTGATTCCATGCAAACACTGTATTTGTAAGTCCACACTCATTTTGTGCCTGGGTTACCTGTGGTTTTTTCTCCAATAAAAACCGCTCACAGAAATAAGAACAATTTTAAGAACAAATTGAGGCTGAAGTCGCCCAAAAATTAAGAACGAGTCTCGGCAAAATTTACTGTTTTTTATTTTAAAAAAAAACTATGTAAAGGTTTACATTTCCAGCCACCCTTCCAGCATGGAATCTCAAAATCTTACGGGACGTCAGTGTTATCTTTTTTCTACAATGCATATCTGTGCTTATGGAGCTACAGGCTTTTTTTTATAAGAACCAGTAAATTTTGCTGAGCCTCATTGTTCTTAATTTTTCGGCGATTTCAGCCTCAATTTGTTCTTAATTTGTTCTTATTTCTGTGAGCGGTTCTTATTGAAGAAAAAACAAAATAAAACAAGGTACTGGAAAATGAAACGCCTTGCGCCACAAATGTATTGTAAGGCTGAATCCAGAGGCTAACTACCTTCATTGTTTGTTGAGCAGTCGTAACAGCGAATCTTTTTATGTTTTATGCTTTATCATTAAGTTTTAGTCAATTTTCTACCACAAAAACTAGTAAGTTATCAAGCCTCAGCCTAAGCTTGTTCTCAAATTGTTCTTAAATTTTGGGAAATTTGAGCCTCGTTCTTATAAAGTTGTTCTTATAAAAAACAGTGCGTAATCCCCCTTTAAGAAAGTCATACTTCAATACTGATTTTTAATCAATAAAACAAGTCTATGTTCATATCTAGCCCAGCTGTTTGGCTGTTATTGACTTGAGTTTCTCATTTTGCGAAGATATCTATATTCAAAATTCTATATCTAAACACACATTAAAAAGGATTTTTCGTCTTGTATCGTAACTAAATATCGAAATAACAGTGACAAAGTCAGGTTTTTCTTTGCTATCTCGCTACGGCCGCTTTGCTGTTTGTTAGGCATAGCAATTGTTATAATTACTTAATTACCTCGCTCTTTCTAAAAAAAAAGTGTAAGACCGGCAACTTTCAGCCAGAATAGATATTAGTGCTTATAATATACATACGATACATTTGGAACAACTTGTTTCTCGCTTCAGCGAGAGCTAGAAACTCCGACATGTATTTGAAAGAAATGTCATTAGAACTGGACAGTTTACATGAAGCTTTGATGCATAACCTGTTAAAGAAAAACATATCTTTTGATCAGAAGCGAGACTTTTACCCATTTGAAAGAGGACAAATTTTTTCGGAGATATGCATGATTTTTTTCGGTTAGAAATTTTCAGAAAACTGTACATGTTTGTTTGTGAAGTTGTACATTTTGGATATCCAATGAATGTGTGACGTCAGATGTTGCCTAGCAACCAAAAACAGCAAAAAATGTAACTAAGGTTAACTTTCTTCAGTATAACATGTGAAAGTTCTTCAGTAGTTGCCTTGTGTTATGCAAATTACTTGGTTCTCGTCTTCCTCAGTAAAGATTTTATTTCCTCCGTTTCTTTGTGCAGTTTTTCTTCAAGACTTCCTAGGAGTATCTTGTGATGTCTCCCATTCTCTTCTTGAGTGGCAAGTCATATTTTTAGATAAAAATTCGTCTTTCTAGCAGTTGTCTTGAAAAATTTCTTGAGTTTTTTTGGCCGAGGTTTCGACCCCAAAAGTAAATTAGTTGGAATCTTTGTATTTTTTTATAAAACTCGTAGACATCTTTGATATCAGAACTGGAGGGCTGCATGCCAGGCCCGTAGCCAGCTTGAGGCGAACCGAGGCACTTGCCTCGGTAAAAATTTTGAAAAAACAATTTTTTTTAGAAAAAAAAATAATCTTGCCAGTTTACATAAAGCTGTTTCAAGGGTAATCTAAGCTGAGAATAGCAATTTTTTTTACAAGC
>JAOCPT020602117.1:0-10223 GCA_026546935.2 Palythoa grandiflora | reverse complement strand
AAGTTTGGGGAAGGTCCAAATCCTCTGAGAGGGGTCTATATCTGCTAGCGGATTTGGACCCCTAGGTGCAAGTTTGGGGAAGGTCCAAATCCTCTGAGAGGGGCCTATATCTGCTAGCGGATTTGGACCCCTATGTGCAAATTTGGGGAAGGTCCAAATCCTCTGAGAGGGGTCTATATCTGCTAGCGGATTTGGACCCCTGGGTGCAAGTTTGAGGGGGTCCAAATCCTCTGAGAGGGGTCTATATCTGCTAGCGGATTTTACCCCTGGGTGAAAGCTTGAGGGGTTCCAAATCCTCTGAGAGGGGTCTATATCTACTACTGTAGCGGATTTGGACCCCTGGGTGCAAGTTTGGGGGGAGGGAATTCAAATCCGGTTGTCACCGTGATAAAGGTAAAACAGGACTCACATTTTCCACGGACAAATAATTGTTAATTCCAGAATTACAGCTCAAATCAGTCTCTACAAGGGTGAAAACGAGAACATCGGTTAAACATTTAACCCTGGGTTAGTGCTAACCTGCTTTTGAACAACTGGGCCCTGAATTTTAAATTTCCCAGGGAGCATGCTATTTACTGAAACCCTATTTAATCATCTTTCTATAGCGATAGCCACGTCAAACGTAGATGATGTTCAAACCGTATTAGATTTCTATCGCAAGGAAGATGATATAGTTGAAGCATTCAAAAGAAATCAGCGGCGGTTACGTGAACAAGAAGAACAGCAGGCTCAGATGCGGCAGCAGAAGGGGAGTTCCAGTCAGTGGTCGGGCATTTTTGGCCGAGGACTGTTTGGAGGATCTGGGGGCAAGCCCGTAAGTAGCTTTTGGAGTTTTATACTGTTTCATTATAGTCGGGTGTTTGTAGAAGATAGGCTACTTTCACAATCGTGTGCAGTGTGTGTTTCCCACTGTTTTGGCGGATCACAGGTCCGATTTCTATGGCCCAGAGAAAACAGTGGGAAATAAACACCGCGCACGATTATGAAAACACCTTATAAAGGAAAAAAGTATGTTTATCGCTGAAAACATGGTATTTGTAAGACCTGCGGCCTGCCAAAACAGTGGAAACACACACTGCGCATGATTGTGAAAGTGCCTCATTGACTTGAACCATCGGGAGAGTTTTCATAGTGAAGCGAACACGCGGACAAATATGTTACTATAGCCGGAAAGCAAAGTTGCTGGATATTTCCGTTTGGTATTAAATAATTTAGAACTTCAGACCTTGTTTTGTGAAACAGCTAACATGTTAGGTAATGAGATATACATCAGACAATTCAGTATTTACAGTATATATCGGGGTAAGTTTACTGACTTCCACAAGTGCAGGACTTGTATTAAAGTTCACAGTATACTTAACTTGTGTAGAAAGTTTCTTTGTCATATCTTGCACCACGCCCGAGAAATTATTCTTGAAAGCAGCGATAAACAACTGGCATGGACGCCGCCATCTTAGCAGCTGTTCTGAATCTCGTGACATCTTTGTACGGTCGATGTTGTGAACACTGACTACTGTCACTACTGTTTTTTATAAGTGTTTAGCTTCTTCGTACAGGATTTCAGGATAGGATTTGAAATTGCAAACACGAGTTCCTATTCCAGTAGCACTTTAGAGGCCGTGTTACACGAGTCAAATTGCAACGACGATTTTCCGCACAACACCTTGTCGTGGAAAATTGTTACCCATGTAACAGGTCATTGGGGACGATTTTCTGCGCAACACTGAGCTCGCGCAACATGTTGCAAGATTTTTAATTGGTTTCAAAAACCCACAACACAACGCGCAACATTGTTGCGCTGAATCGTCGTTGCAAGTTGACTCGTGTAACACAGCCTTAAGCGTCGTATTTACAGGGTTTTCTGAATAGGGTTTGAAGTCGCAAACATGAGTTCCTCTTCTAGTAGCACTTTAAGCCTCGTACGTACAGGGTTTTCTGGATAGGGTTTGAAGTTCCAAACACAAGTTCCTCTTCTAGTAGCACTTTAAGCCTCGTACGTACAGGGTTTTCTGCATAGGATTTGAAGTTGCAAACACGAGTTCCTCTTCCAGTAGCACTTTAAGTCTCGTACGTACAGGGTTTTCTGAATAGGATTTGAAGTTGCAAACACGAGTTCTTCTTCCAGTAGCACTTTAAGCCTCATATGTACAGGGTTTTCTGGATAGGATTTGAAGTTGCAAACACGAGTTCTTCTTCCAGTAGCACTTTAAGCCTCGTATGTACAGGGTTTTCTGCATAGGATTTGAAGTTGCAAACACGAGTTCTTCTTCCAGTAGCACTTTAAGCCTCGTATGTACAGGGTTTTCTGGATAGGATTTGAAGTTGCAAACACGAGTTCTTCTTCCAGTAGCACTTTAAGCCTCGTACGTACAGGGTTTTCTGGATAGGATTTGAAGTTGCAAACATGAGTTCTTCTTCCAGTAGCACTTTAAGCCTCGTACGTACAGGATTTTCTGCATAGGATTTGAAGTTGCAAACACGAGTTCTTCTTCCAGTAGCACTTTAAGTCTCGTACGTACAGGGTTTTCTGAATAGGATTTGAAGTTGCAGACACGAGTTCTTCTTCCAGTAGCACTTTAAGCCTCGTACGTACAGGGTTTTCTGAATAGGATTTGAAGTTGCAAACATGAGTTCTTCTTCCAGTAGCACTTTAAGCCTCATATGTACAGGGTTTTCTGGATAGGATTTGAAATTGCAAACACGAGTTCTTCTTCCAGTAGCACTTTAAGTCTCGTACGTACAGGGTTTTCTGAATAGGATTGGAAGTTGCAAACACGAGTTCTTCTTCCAGTAGCACTTTTAGCCTCGTATGTACAGGGTTTTCTGGATAGGATTGGAAGTTGCAAACACGAGTTCTTCTTCCAGTAGCACTTTAAGCCTCGTATGTACAGGGTTCTCTGGATAGGATTTGAAGTTGCAAACATGGGTTCCTCTTCCAGTAGCACTTTAAAGTCCGTGTTACACAAGTCAACTTGCAACGACGATTTTCTGCGCAACACCTTGTCGTGGGAAATAAAACCCCGTGTAACAAGTCACCGGGGACGATCTTCTGCGCAACACTGGGCTCGCGCAACATGTTGCAAGTTTTTGAATTTTGTTTTCAAAAACCCGCAACACAACACGCAACATTGTTGCGTTGAAAATCGTCGTTGCAAGTTAACTCGTGTAACACGGCCTTAAGCCTCGTTCATTCAGGGTTTTTCGGATAGGATTTGAAGTTGCAAACACGAGTTCCTCTTCCAGTATCACTTTAAGCTTCGTTCGTTCAGGGTTTTCTGGATAGGATTTGAAGTTGCAAACACAAATTCCTCTTCCAGTAGCACTTGAAGTGTCAGTAATATGATTATAATATCAGTGTTCACAACATTGGCTGCGCATTGATGTGACGAGATTCAGAAGAGGCTAAACAAAAATTAAAATCAGCAAAACTGCAGTTATTCAGTATAAGATATTTCAAAGAGTTTTTGCAACAAACAACTTTCGATACTTCGCCGTTTCGTACGTCCTGAAACATATTTCTCTTTTCATCAGATTGAAAGGAAATAAACAAGTTGCTGGAGGAATTCAAGGACATTAATTGAATGGCAGCTAACAATTGACTGAAACTGTTCCTGATTAGAACTAACTTCTTTCTTTACTTGTTTGTAAAAGAAAACTTTAACGGAGAAGCAACTAACGAGTTCCTTACACCAGTAAAACCTACACCACTCCATCACTTCCAGCCTGACCTACGAGGAGTCCCTATTTTTCCGCTTTGGTCCGCCGAGATAAACTTTTTTTTCTTCGGACTAAAGAGGAAAACTAGAGGGACTGCTCGTAATCTAACTCCAGACTTTTCTGCTGCATGTTGTTGAAACAGTGCTTTGGAGCGTAGAAGTTTTTCTGTTATACAAGTTTTGATAATACACACGAAAGTAATTCACATCCAGCAGTGTAACAACTTTGCACGATAAAACTGTGGAAAGTCGCTATTATTTTTCTGTCTCGCATTCATAGCTTCTACAGTTTAAAGGCTCCTGAGGCAGCACATCAAGAGATATAGAGAGAAAAAAGACTTTACAACCTTTGTTTTTTTTGTCTTAAGATAATCTAAGAGAACATCGTCAGAATTACAGGGTTCGTACTGAGTCTGAAAAACTGGAAAGAGTGTGGAAATCTAAAAACTTTTGAAAAATATAGAAAAGGTTTTGAAACTGGAGCAAATGTCTGGAAAAAGTCTCGGTTTTCTTTATTTGACTTCCAGCGAAAAAAACTCTCATTAGAACCTACTAGAATAATTCTCCAGACCCATGGACGCTCTAGTTTTAAAGAACTGTTGTGATGTATCGACTTAACGGCAGCGAGGTTGGTACAGTGGTAAGATCTCTGCCTTCCAACCACAAGGTCCCGGGTTCAAATCCCGGCTCAGCCGAGTGTTGAACATATGTGGGACCTTCTTTTCCGCCTAAATGAGTACCAGCTTCTGTTGGGGTTAACCTGCAATGGATTAGTGTCCCGTCCAGGGGATGTCAATAGAGACCTTAGGCAACGAGGCTGTCAACGCCAACGACAACGGCTCAGAAAAATCATATTTCTGTAAGCGTTATGCCAATCAAAACCATTTCGGGGTTTCAGTAATTCCCTTGAGAATAAAAATATTTAGAGCGACAGCCATGTTGGTTGACAAACTATAGATACTAATGAGAAATGTTTTGTTGAAGTTCAACCATCATGACTGCTGCGATGTCTATAGTAACCTTGCAATAAAATTGTTTTCCCTTCTATGGTTCCTTCTTTTTAAAACCTTTTTTTATCTTCTACAAACAAAATACGGTTCGCAATTTCTATCAGTCGTCGATAGAGCGAGTATTCTTATTGTTTTAGTGGAAATCTCAGGAAAATCATTAACAGAACTACAATAATTTTGATAAATAAAATTTTAATTTTTTCAAACAGTTCTAAATGCTGAAGACAAGCATTTCAGTTTCGCATGTATGTGTGCTCGGCAGTCTGTCGAGTGAAACTAGTTTAAATCAGTGCTTAAAATTGGTGTTTTTCTTACCTTCGAAAATTTTTACACCATATTTTGTTGCTGCATTTTTTTATCAATTAGAAAATTCAAATCGTCTTCAAAAGTGACTGAAAATCGGGAACTGTAGGACGCCATATTGGATCTCACAGTTACTATCTGTCACCTGATACATAGCGAGTACAGTAGCCAATCAGATTACAGCATTTGTGACGGCTGGTAACTACATTTCTAATAAAAAACGTTAGTAATTTCACATGCACTACCATTGATTACGCATGCCATTCAGTAAGAACGTAACCCAAGATGCCTTTGTAGTGGTATAATTAACAATTGAAATACGAGCATGAAATGTCTATCGGCTGATAGAATGACGAGGGAGCATAATTGTTTAGTAGAAATGTCTGGAGAAGAAACAAAGAATAACGATACTTTTTGGTAGATCATATGTTCAGATCGTCCGGGTTAGTGTAGTCCGGAGAAGGACTGTTGTCGATTTTGGTGAATGACTAACCTGTGCGGAAGTCATCTTCAGAGTCAACTGAGGAATGGAGTGTCAATAGAATACTTATATAGTCTGGTACGCGATTACTGATTGGTTAGTTAAGTTGTAATGTGATTGGATATTAGGCCCAAGTAAGGTGTCGTGATTGGTTGTTTTCCATCCGTAAAGTAAGGTTAGCTCGTTCTGTTCTGTTCGTTGTGTTTGATTTCGTGAATGAGTCGTTTGTAGGGCGCTGGTAAATGTCGACATCTGTTGAGTGGATTCCGTTCTAAGTTAGTAAACCAGCTTTCCAGTGTCATTCGTTGAAAATAGTTAGTGCTGTAAGTCAAACACTGTGCCGAGTCTTGGTCGATAATGTGGTTCGTGAGTCGGTGATGCTCAGCAATGTGATTGCTGAAATCACCATTTCTGGTCGCTCGTTTGTGTTCATTTAGTCTTGTGTTACAGATAGCGAGTCAGTACGGTAGCCAGTCAGATTACAGCATTTGATATTGACTTGATTTCTACTAAAAGGTTTAAGAACAGTATAAAGCTACGAGTGAAAGATTGTGTTTGTTTTTACGCTTAGCAGGGGTGGTTTTACTCCAGAAATATATCCTTTTTGGGAGTTGTACTCTAGTTGGACAGTTAAGAGTTAAATAGTTTCATTATCCGAACCCGGTGGCCGCGGAGGCCACAAGAACGAAGACTGAAAGAAGTTCCTGGCTCGCCCTTAACAGGATACTGATCTGTTGTAAGTTGGTCTCCAGCAACGGTAACTGTCCTGTATCAGTGTCGCTTCCAGCGCCCGCGTTCCTTTTGGCAAGCACCAAGAAATGGCCGGAAAGACCGCGGGCTCTGGAAACGAGACTGGCCTTGGATTCCCGCACGGCCAGGCCTGGTCACGACTTTTAGTCACCTGACGGGTTTGTGGCTATATTCTAAGTCATCCGGACACTTCGTTTTTGTGGCGTCCGTGAAAAAATTTATATTGAATCATAAAATCCATATCAGATCGTGTCGCAATTGTTTGCGAAAGTATTCATCAGGAAGTCGAACCCTTTGTTGCGGAATCGTAAAAAAGCAATGTACTATTATTAGCCTTGCTGGTTTGAAAACACAGTGTGCTACCAAGTTAGCATCCTGACTCAGCAGCACTTCACTCACACTGACTTATACAACTGGTTCTGATCGGGGCTCGAACTTTTTTAGTTGTACAGTACTCGCTAACTGCCTGACCACTTCCTCAAACTTCTTTTAGTTTATGAAACCCGCAACATTAAAGTCTTTTCAAACTTCCACTACTCAAAGGAAAATTAAAATTATGTAACTGTATACATAAAAATGTTTTAAAAAGTTCATAAAGCCAAACGTTTTCAACAGTAAAGCCATCCTCAAAAGTTTGCATTATTTTATGCCACATAAACTTTTCTACACAATTTCAGTTATCCTTTTAGAGAACTTATGTCAAAAACAGAAACCGTGTAGTATTTGAAAACTTCTTTCAAATTTTTTTGAATTGATTTTTTTGCGGCGTTTGGCCAAAAAATTGCATCAGACGTATGACACTTTTGAAACCCACTTACCGGTTGATATTGTAAGACAACAACTGAATAGCTGAAAATACTGATGTTGTATTGTTTTGTATTAAGCAGCTGCATGTTGCTGTGTTATTTTTTAACTTTTTTGAGAGCCTTTATTAATGTATTAGCGGAATCCCTAGCCGATTGATGTCATAGATGTTAAGGCTTTGTGTGAGGCAATATAGTGTTTATTGTAAAACTCTTCTCATCTGTGTTAGGCCTCTTTTGTGCTGATTGTATTGGGTCGTGATGAATTTTTCCAGTATCTCAGAGGGCCGATCTACTTACAATTGACGCAGAAAAGGAAATAAATAACTCGGCTTGTTTAAGTTGTTTAAGTACCACAGTTGTGATATTAATTTGGCGGTATTTGTTGTTGTTCTGATACGGCAATTCTGCAATCGTCGTCTATTAAATGGCACGTGTTAGCAGTATTACTCGCCAGAAGCAAATGATACTGTTTTATACAACTTCCTATAATGGTTTGAATTGCCTGAGATACTGTTTCAGTAACTGTTTTTCATATTGCTCTGTGAGTATCCTAAGAAACTTTTAAAAAGTTTGAAAGAACTGTTTAACGGTTATACGCCAAAAGCCGACGGACAGTATTAAAACATATTTCAAGGCAAAAAGCAATATTAAAGCAAAAGCTATATTACCAGGGGCAGTATTGTACTGATTTTAATTCAATATCTAATTGGCTTATTGAAAGTATGTGAAAAGCGAAGGAAAAGCAATTTTAGTTGTTAGATATCAGTCTAATCAACTCCAGGTTAACAAAGTTGTAAGCTTTGCCGTAGGGTACGAATAAGACTGGTGGCTTACCGAGTGTTGAACCTTTGTCATTGTTCTCTGACGAAGATCTAACGTTCGAAACGTCATCTCCACTCCATACCCCACGGCAAAAAATCGCATCTTGCGTTGATATAACTAACAACTATTTAGCTAACTCGCCGATACAAAATAGAACAGTTTGTCTAAAATTTAGTTTCTAATAAATTTAAAGATAGTCGCGGTCTATTGAACTAAAAAGTATATATCAGCTGCTTTAATTTGTAATATTATTGACAACAGACCGTGCCACAAAGGTATATATTTAAGATTTATTTTCTGATTTAGAAAGTTTGCAGACTTTGGTACTTCTGAGGCAGCTATTGAAAGTGAAATAAATTAATTGGACAAATCTAAGTTTTGGATATAGAAAACGAGTTTGGTGTTGTGACCGGCAACATTTCGACTTTACTTCAAGTCATAATCATGTTGTGAAAAGATTTACAAGCAAAGTTACTTATAATCGCAAGTTATTGGTCTCTAGAGATTTACATACTTTCATAAGAATATGAAATGTTTTCATTCTCAAATAAATAACGTTGAATACTTCGGTAAGTTGGCCAACTCGCTTACTGGTCTGGCTCGTCTCCGCGACACGCTTTTTTTTATGAGAACCAGTAAATTTTGCCGAGGCTTATTGTTTTTAAATTTTTTGCCAGTTCAATCTCAGTTTGTTCTTAATTTGTTCTTATTTCTCGTGAGCGGTTTTTAATGAAGAAAAAGCAAAATAAAACAAGGTATTGGAAAATTTAACGGCTTGCGCCACACACTGTATTGTACGGCTGAATTTTGAGGTGGACTACCTTCATTGTTTGTTGAGCAGTCTTGTATCGCTGAGTTTCAGTCAATTTTTTACCACAAAAACTTTCCAGTTATCAAGTCTCAACCTGAGCTTGTTTTTCAGATTGTTCTTAAATTGTGGCAAATTTGAGCCTCGTTGTTCTTATAAAGATTTTCTTATAAAAAAAAGCGTATAACTCACACCCTATGAATGAGCCTTGATCTGTCAGTTAAAATTTTCCGGTTCTTCCAAAATGGCCAGTTGGTTACGTATAACTGTAATTCTGTGTGGGTGGTTAAATTTAAAATCAAAGCTATATTTGGTAACAATGAGGAATGATAGTATTGAAGACGAGTATATACAAACCTGAAGCGATTTTGCCATATTTTCAGCTCAATTAGTAATACTGAATTTTTGTTTTTGTTGTTATAATCAAGTTCCTTTTTTGATATTAACTTCATTCTTAGATTGTGTATTTTTAATTTTGGCTGGCTACCAAATTAAATACAAATTGACTCCCATATTTTGTGGTCGTGTGTACGTGTGTTTCAGTCCCGTTTTCCCTTTGCAGCTTCTCGCACAACATGTTTGTAGCTCGATTCGCGAATTTAATTTTTAATATTAATAATAATAATAATAGTAATAATGATGATAATTTATTAAAACTTATATTGCTTAGATATCAATCAGTCAATTTTCACTTGCGCATTACAAGAGGACTGGAAACTAACTTTTTAACTACTCTCCGATTTCTCCGATTGGGCGAGTAAGCATCTATAGAAGTCACCCAGCCCGACTGAGATTGTACTTGCTCAAAATAAAACAGAACTAAACGTAAGGCTATATAGTAAGAGTATGGGACACAAATATTTTACGTTCTTTTTTAATCGAGATTAGAGAGAGGATTTTTTACAGGTTTCTATATTCAATACAAAAGACATGAAGATAAACTTTGCAGAGTTATGATCAACTAACTTGGTGCTAAATGCAGTGCCATTTTTATCTCAAACTGGTATATTCCGATTAATATAAATTCTTAATTCTTACTCGTCAATTGGGCGACCTTTTCGCAATTTCTACTCGCCCGAACCAATCAGTTTGTCGCCATTGCCAATGGCGCCAAGGCGGACTAGCTGATGTTAATTTCCAGCCCTGAGTTTACAGGTTTCAATAGTCGAGGGTCTTATAGAAATTCCGCTTCGTGCAGTTGACATCTATTTGCAACATTAAATCCTCAGTGAATAGTCAAACTACAACATCGGAACACTTCCCTACTCTTTTCAACAAGCGAATGAGTTCTTGAAATGTGCCTATAGAGCGTCAAGAGACTTCGAGAGACTGGATCTACGGCTTGGACACTCACTCTAAAATCTCGTAAGTTTTAATCGATTATATATTAGGTACTTTCAGGATTCTCGTAACCAACTCAGATTCAGATAAGCCAGGATATTCTCAAACGTTTTGAACCAGTTGATGAAACCCTATAAAGTGACCATTCATTTTGTTTGTCTTGAAGAGTAGAAATGATTGGTGTTA
>JAOCPT020602070.1:0-10223 GCA_026546935.2 Palythoa grandiflora | reverse complement strand
GCTTAACACTACAGAAACCGGGGATAAGCACCGGCTCCATGGGCCACTTAGGCTCGTAAAAGGATTTAGCTTTTTTTTTAGCTTTTGAAATGTAAACAAAACCCTGAAAATTGAAAAAAAAAAATATTGTTTTAATGAAAAAGATCCTTTAAATAAAAAGGATTTTTTTTCAATAGCTAATTTTGTTTGCGAGTTATTACAAAATGAATATCGATTTGTGTGCTTCTTGGCTAGAATTGATTGCAATCTTCTATAAATAAATATAAAAAATGATCGGCTTTAACAATCAAAAATCGCCGACACGGTTTTGACCGATACACTTTGAAGAAGTTAATAAAAAGATGACAAGCATTAGCAGAAGTTAAGAACTGAGTTCGTATTAACTTTTTAACGCCAAAAATTGGATAAAAATTGGACCTTCAGTTCGTCCTTACGATAACGAGTATTATAATTATATTTTTCATATTCATTTAGAGAATTTCATAATCTTTCCAGTAATATATGGGTTAAAGGTCTGTGATAAATATCAATTGAGATATCATATGAAAACTGAAAACACCTCCCAAGGTGTTTAGTAACCTCAAGCTCATTTAGATGTAAACCGAATAAAGACTTTTAATAATTCAGCAGCTATAGAACCAAGGACCTGTGACGCATAGAAAATAGGTGCGTGATGAATACAATATACATGGTGTATTGCATGGGTAGATGATACATTGAGTAGGAATATTGCTATATTTCAAAAGTTCTCATGCAGAACAAAACGTTTTCTAAAAACCCAAAAAGTTTCATAATAATAGTTTGCTACGTTTGGGAATTGCACAGGAGACTCTGAGACTCACGTTGAGAAGTCTTCAACACAATTAATTAAAGATCGAAGATTAGTTTTGTAACCCCAAACTCTACGTTATGCTATGTTTAATACTATGTAAATATAAATGAAAGAATGATTAAGACTTTTGAAAGGTTTCTTTTGTCAGTTTACTCATCCGGAAAAAAAGACACATATTTTTTATGTGAACCGGTAATTTTTGATAGAGGCTTATAGTTCTTAACTTGTTGCACAAATTGAGCTGTTTTGTTCTTATTTCTAAACAGTTAACAGCGATATTCAATGTCTTCAGAATTCGCAGCCTGTTCGTGTTTAATTTAATTTGCTTTTGAAACCTGAAGAAAAAAGTTACATCTTACAGTGTACTAGCTGAAACGGTGGATAGAAGTGTAAAACAAAACATATCTTGAAACGAGTCATCATGGAGTTAGAATCAAAATATGATTAATTAAATCAGAAATTTGTTGTTAAAATTCAACTATATATATTTCGGTTCTTTTCCCAAACTATAGCCCCACCAAGATTCAATTAACTATATTCTGATTCTGATATAATCAAGGATGATTAATTTAGGGATAACTGACTTTTGTTCTATATTTCTTTAAACTGTCAGAAACATTTGGTTACTGAAACGGCAGCCCATAAAATTAAATAATTTCGGGATTTGTTTTCAAAAAGCTGAAAATTGCTTTCAAAAAGTTGTTTCTGTTCATTTGTACGGTCAAAACAATTAATTTGCTCTTTTCACATGTGAAACCAACATTTGTAAAGACATCAATTTCTTTATTAGAAGAAATAGAGCTTTTTATCACTAACTATAGACCTTTATCACGCATGTTTGATTCAGTTAAAAATTAATATTATTGCAATTTAAACGGCAGAAATGAAAAGAGCAGGCCGAAATTAGTAAGGGCATCCATCCCACCTAACCTCGATTTCATGCAAACTTTCATATGTTTTCTTTTAAAATTTCGTACGAAATTGTGTTTTTAAAATCTTCATTACTACCACAGTTTTTAAGATAAAACAACCAAATTTTCAGTACTTACTAATTTCGACCTGCTCTTTTCATTTCTGCCGTTCAAATTGCAATAATATTAATTTTTAACTGACTCAAACAAGCGTGATAAAGGTCTATAGTGGGGGCTTATATATTCGTGGCTGAAACTAAATATTTTTGTCTTTATGTCTTCGTAGCTGAAACTAAGTATTTCTGTGCTTAGAGGTGGCGGTTTCTAAATTTGTATTAAATTCAGCTTGCACAAAAACATATTGTTTAAACCTTTCAACAACGTGATTGTGAAATAATATATGTTTACTCGTAAAAAGATAATTTAGAATTTGTGTTAAACAGAGACCCAAGTGGTCGGAGTCAATTGAGTGAAACAGGAAAATAAAATCACCATCTGGGATGAATATTGATTCACCTCACGCGATAAACCCACAGAGAAAACGAAGACGGTTTGACTGACTTGACACGGCTGAACCATATATATGAGACTTTGAAAAAAATTACTTTAATATCCTGCCATTATACTATATCTTATTTCTGTAAAACATAAGGAGCAATAAAGTATTTTGTTATTGTTGTTGTTAAACCATTACTTCACGCTCACTTCCTCAACAAAACATTTAGTGAGTACACACTTGACATAAGGACCATTCTAAACAAACCACTAATTCAAAATTATCTGGGAACTGAAAAGTGCTGTAAATTCCACTCAGCTTTGTTTAATATTGGATTAAGGTGATAAAAACCATCTTTAATTTTGAAAGAGGTGAACATACGAGAGTTGAAACACTGAACCATAAACGTTCTACCCGTCTTGAAAGCTTAAGTAATAAACATTAAACTCTGTAAACACGGGAATTAACTAATAAGCAGTCGAGTCGAAATTAAAGTGGGCCGAGATAGTAAGTCACAAACTGAACGACCGTCTGATGTCAGTGTGTAAATTCAAAACTTCACTTCTTTTAAGTCGTTTTTTATTGAAAAGCTGTGTTACTTTTCGTTTCACGATTCAAACTTGTGATCGTTTTGTGATGGTGTGTGAAATCAGAAATCAATGATGAGCAACATAATAAATAAGAATAAAGTTCTTACGACTATTGAATAATGAGTATTTCCCATCCAGAATAATATGCAGTATTAAAGTAAAAATGAATAATAAATAATAGCAAAAATAATGGTATTTAATAATATTGAATAATAGCCAAAAAATATGCTCTTGGGTGCCAAATATACGTCCCCCCGCGTATTAAAATTTCGATTTTTTCCGATCCCCCCGGACCTTATTAGGACCCCCCGTTAAGTAAATTTTCGATTTTTCAAATTTCAATTTTTTTGTGTACTGTTAGTTTACAGAATCAAAGTGTGAGAGTTTTTATTTTACCGAGGTACAATCAGTTTTTTCCCTGGATAAAAAAAAAGACTTTAAAAAAATATAATCAAATTTGCTAAAATATAAACACGCGATAACTACACGCGCTTTTTTTTATAAGAACAATTTTATAAGAACAACGAGGCTCAAATTTGCCAAAAATTAAGAACAATTTAAGAAAAAGCTCAGGAAGAAGCTTGATAACTAGGAAAGTTTTTGTGGTAGAAAATTGACTAAAAGTTTGCGATACAGCATAAAACATAAAAAGATTCACCGCCAAGACTGCTCCGACAACAAACAATGAAGGTAGTTCGCCTCTAAATTCAGCCGTACAATACATGTATGGCGCAAGGCGTTTCATTTTCCAATACCTTGTTTTATTTTGTTTTACTCATTAAGAACAAATTGAGGTTGAAATTGCCAAAAAATTAAGAACGAGACTCGGCAAAATTTACTGGTTCTTTTAAAAATAAGCTTGTGCTATACACAACGAGTAAGTGTGCACTGATGCTAAAACCAAATTAAAACTGACTGATATAGCGAAAAGCAATCATGCTATATCGGTAGGCTACTCTATGATTACATAGTTGGAGTTTTATATTGTTTAACTGAAAACACATTTAGTAATCACGAAAATAATAAGTTTTGAGCTTGAGGTTGTCATTAAAAATAAGAACATTATGCTTTACAGCAAAATGTTTACTGTTTTTTTTTTAAAAAAAGGGTATAACGGCAGGTAAATATTTTCTTTCAGAATAAAAGTAAAAAAACAAAGACCATCCTGTTGACATTTTAGGGACAGTTATTGAGTTAACCGTTTAAGCCCATAATAGTAATACGACAAATGTCAAACAACAAATTCTCCCATGCAGGTCCTACATTTTTCGTAGCAGCAGTTTAGGAGAATTTCACTTTTTATCTTCAAAAGTATATTTTTTTGATCAACTCATTACTTCTCAATACCAAATCAGTTGGTTTGTATGAGATATGTGAGGAGAAGTGAGGTGCTGATAAATTGTCTGGGGCTGAAAGGGTTAATAAAGTGGAACGGTGTTGATTTTCCGACGTGTGAGTGCGGAGTGGGAGGCGTGAGGGTGCTGACAGGAAACGAGAACCGTGATAAAAGTTAATCCCTACTCGAATTCTTGCGAGCGACAAAAAGCAGTCGACTTGACATGAATTGCCAGGAGTTGGTATTTGGCGCTTTAGCTCGCATAACTTGCTCGAGACATATGACTATTTCTGCAGACATTTTGAAAGGTCTTATTTACATTTTGAAAAACATGTTTTTAAAATGATGTTTAGTTGTGCCAAAATTCGTGTTTGGGACCTGCTTGTAAACATAATCGTTGAACGGAGCTGAAAAATGACCTTTCAAAACTCTGAATGATTTATCTGTGTTCAGTGGATAATGGCAAACAAAATTTACACAGCATGTTTAAGTTATGAAGGAAACTCCGCCTATCAGCAAAACAGTCCTATCACCTCGCGAATTGGCTTCGAGTATGTTTTCTGTCTGTTCGCTGGTACTCCCCCCGGCAACTAAAACCTGACTTAACTTATTATCTTTAATCTAGACAACTATATTACTGCTGCACTTCGGAAAATCTGTTTCTCAAGAGTCTAAGATTTAAGCTATGAACAAAAACGTTTTGTATTTGGCAGCTTCGAAAACGCTTAAGATTCTGGAATTAATAGACTTCTTGTTCACAGTTTGAAAGTTTCATGCAATAGTACGAGTCTTTCCATATCTTGATACGTTAAAAAATAAAATTCTATCCCGTGCGGCTTTTCGAAAATAGAAATACTGATCGGCTGTAAATCTAGTGCAAAGTTTCCTAATCTGAAAAAACAAAAGTATTACTTATTGTGTCTTTTTGCACAGCAGATTTGGTATGTAATCCCAAACATAACCAAATTCTATTAGCGAATCAGACCGGTCCGATTTCCGTTGTCTTTGTGCATGTAATCTCTTGCAAACCAACGGATACCCAGATGTATCCATAAGTTGAAATAGATATTCCAGAGACACATTTTCAAATTCTTTAATCATGCCCGTACCATATGTGTTGTAAAACTAAGATATAAATGTTGTTTCTTGGTCCATAATTCTGCATCTTTTGCAACTTAGCACTACGTTAACAGCACTTTTCTTTCGTTTATCACGGTTTCAACATAAAATTATATTGTCTAACAGTATAGCAAAGAACACATTCGCTAAAAAGCAGTTGAAAATAGTTCATATTTGCTCAGCGTGAACACACGATGGGGATCTGAACGTTTTAACAGTCCACAGAAACATTTTTCTAACGACTAGTGACACGTTAGTCGAGCATGCTAAGTGATTACAATTAAAAGTAAAACTTAATTCTCCCCCAAACACTGCTGTATTGTTGTGAAACAATCCTTAATACTAACAAAAATTGTTATGAGAGTCTTACATGTTACAATGATATTTACGAAGAGGTTGTGTTGGACAATATCTTTACATTGTAGTGAAGTTTTTAGTATAATTTTATGGCGGTTTTATGAATGAGGTCGGCCTTTTGGCGCCAAACGACATAAAAGAGTTGATGACGACTGCTGTTTTGGCGGGTAATTGATATATTGTCACTTGGCTTAAAGAAGATCTGGTTATATAAATCAAACAAGCATCTGGCCTTTGGACATATCCTGATTGTTTTTGCCAACAAGTCAAACATCTGGCCCTCAAAACATGACGACTGTTCAAGAATTCATTTAATAACGGTTGAGTAAACTTGTAGTACTAAGTGGCAAAGTACGATTTATGAGTTGTGGTTACAATCTTTCTAGATGAAGAAAAAATTGTCTATGACAACTTTCTCATAAATCTTGAACGTCATTGGTTGGGGAATTACGGCCGTTGACATTTCGGAGACATTTCAAGAGCAGTATTTTGATGGTTACATGTTGTTTGGCATTTCGAGACTCATTCGTGTGTGATTGGCTAAATTCTGTCACCGCGTTTACACAGCTGTGATATAAAGGCCCTCTCTCGCACTGGGATAATACACAGAGGTTTCCGCTCAACCCAGTATAAGATACCTTCACTGCCTTGTATCTGCATCTGTCGTCTAGCTAGAGAAGACAAGTTGGCAAACATTGAATTTAAAAATGAAACCTCGACAAGCCAACACAAACGCGAGCATTTGTTCCTATATGGCAGCGCTTCACTCTACATTTCAGACTCCAAATAGCATCAGTCGCGATGGTAGATCACTACCGTTTGACCAAGGCTGTACTTACAACATGAACGACTGCTATGAAAAACTAAAAACAATGGTACCCTATATGCCTGCTGACAGGCGCCTAACAAAAGTGGAGATTCTACAGTATGTGATTGACTACATACAAGATCTTCAGCTCGCTCTCGAAATTCAGCCGAATTTTCGAACCACGAGGCAAGTTGCAGGGACGAGGTCGAATAGGATTCCGTTGAGTTCTCTGCCAAGCAATCGAGGGGATTCCAAGGTATTTCAAAGCTACTACTGTGTTTAGATACTTTTTAGTGTTAACCTCCAAGTTTTGTAAAGCCGTTTTATCATTGCCTTGCCAAGGGTCAGTTATACTTAAGTTACTAAACAAAGGTATTATGTGAAATTTCAAAATCTTTCATCCCATTTCTTCGTTGATAGGAAAAAGGAAGTCACCTTGTCCTAAGAGTTTCAACACGAGCCATTTATACAATTCTGAGCGGCCAAACGTTTAGTTTTTCCACTTGAGCGTTAGATCTGTTTCGTCAAATTCCTTCATACTTTATGTAACTTTAGAGTCACATCTTACAAGTGTTGCTTTCAAAATAAACAAAAGGAGTAACTATTTACAAGAAGCGGAAAGTTCAAAATAGTAATAGGTCCGAAAGTGAAATTCTCATTATCCAGACGAAGCATGCACCGGATTTAGAATCGGTGTTGTCTGTGAAGTTGCCGACTGATATATCACCCGGCTTCCGTGCGTTATCAAAGTCGGGGTTTTCTCGGGTTTTGTCATTAGGCAGTTTATTGCATTGTCGGTGCTTGATTCGCAGCATGCAGCGCCAATATATTCAGTTATCTGGTATTTCGCTTTTCCTTAATCACAAATGCAAATGTAGCCTCTTCATAGTTCGGCCTTCGTCTGGTAAAAGCTTTTTTTTAATTTAAGAAGCGTCTGTTAAATGTTTCTAGATTGGCTGTTTGAAAGGAATACCTACAATGATTGCAATACCTTGAGATAGTACAATTTGAAAAAATATAGGTTAATTTAAGCTTTTTGGAGTTAATGAGCAGTTTTAAAATATTTTACGAGAATTCACGTTCCAACATGTCAGTGCTATCAGTGTCACACAATGAACTGGGTAATGTCTCTAGGTACTTGACTTTGAAAAGTAGCAAGAAGGCATCGAGCCATTTCATGGAGACATCACAGAACGGATAACTTTGGGCACCGTTATTAAACAGATGCCCGTCGAGAAATGAAGTTAGGAGAAGATACTGGACCACTTCAACTCTAAAACCGCAACAATTATTCCACAGAGATTCATTTAGTCAGATTTTAGCCAGATGCAGCTCTTATCTGAGTTGTGTTTGCGAACAGGATGTGGTGTGCTTAACACGTGCCAAACTCTTTTCCTTTCTTTGCTTATCTTGTCTCCTGTTGTGTCTTCAGGTGTAATCATTCTGCCCGCTCAAGACTACAAGGCAACAATTTACGACTGTAGCAATCCTATTTTACATCGCAAGAATTGTAAATCTCGATGGACATTACAACTGTTCCCTCTCTGGGACGTCTTTGAAGTGTGAGTTGGTTAGTTTCGTGACAAATACAATAGGGACACATTGAAAAACGTTGATCAAGACTCAATCTCTTGCAACTTGTTGTGTCTAGAATGTGCTTTCACAGGTGCTACAGAGACACTGTTTGTAAATTATAAGTACGGAATGTTTGCACAAGTTTGGGAGAGATTTAGATAAATATAGAATAGAATTATTGAATGTAAATGAACCATCCTTAGCATAAGATATTTACATAAAGAACTGGCACATGTTTATTGTATTGAACTGATGCCTAATTTAATCACGAGTTGTCTACAGCAGCGTGTTTTTCGTGTTAACAATTGTTATTTTTAAAATTTATAGTTTAAAATCCGATAACTCGATACTACTGGCTGATTGGGACATCGAACTGGCCTGTTGCCTGGTGTCCGGGCGAACTAGCAATCGCACAATTTATTAACATCTGACAGAACTGTACACTGGCCGGCATGGGTCAAAGACCATACGGAATGAGTTGAGCATTTATCCACTTATTGTGTTTTACCTTGACTGAGAGAAAGGCAATGGAGTCTGTCAGTCATGGACTATTATCATAAGCACTGCTTCATGTCAAACTAAATCAGAGATTGAAAACGTTAATTAGAAACATCTCAGCTGCGATTTTTTTGTAGCTTTGTGCCGTCTTCAAAGCATTCCATTACATTACTTGTGAATATCAGTACTTTGCATAATCCTACCATCATTGTAGCAAAGAAATTTTTCCACTTAATATTATGCAGCGATCAGTACAGAGTGAAACCTCAGTAGCAATGTGTATTTCTGTTAACTACATTTAAAAGAGCGTCATCTGTAATCGATTTCTAATTCGAAACAATAGCTGAAATCGATTACCGTAATCGCTTAATTAACATCACCCTGTCTTGGCTTGCCTGCCTGCCTGCCCGAATGTCATGGAAAATTCTGTAACGAAACTTCCGTCACCGCTGAGAAAAAACAAACACAAGCAATTTTTGTATTAAAACATAAAGACCAAAATGTCAATTTTTTTGATCATCTTTGGCAGTTTTATCATCTTGTACAAAGCTAAAGCATTAACGATTTGGATGCAGTGAAAGCAAATCTCTTTGAATCGATCACTCGTCACGTATGTTAAACTTTTCTTTATCTGTCAAGGTGTGAAATGCGTGAAAACAAATATTTTCTGTTTGTTGTCATTGTACAGAGTGGGAGGTATTTTGGTCAAATCCAAGCCGCGCAAAAACACTTAATTTTTCACTGGTATTGTTGCTTTTTTTTACAAATCATACAATAGAAACTCGTCTCTTTACCATTTATCCAGAGGGGTTGAGTTAATGTCATCCTTCCATACTTAGTGAGGGATTACTTGATTTTAGTAGATTTAGTAACACTAAGCTGACACTAATGTTCATTTTATGTCTGTGCTGCGACACATACGCGAAATATTTAAAACAACATTATGTGAAACCTCGGTTTTATTGTCAATGCTTCCGTTTAGAAATATGTCAGGGGGCAACGGTTTATCGTAATCAACTTCCAAGCTCCTGGCCTGGTTAGTGAGAGACAAACCCAAGACATTTAGCTGTTAGGCACGTCATAATCCACCCGATCGTCGGCCGGAATGATGCGCACGGTAACAATTTGACTTTGAGAATCTTAAAACTTAATCGAAGGCAAAGCGCGTACATATAAACGGTGAAAGCTAAAGAAGTTTTCAAAAAGAAAGAACAATTTTCAAAAGCGAAACTAAAAGGAAGAAAATTTGAGGTTAATAACAAAGGGTTCTGGCCTTAAGAAACTAAAATTTCGTCCTGCCATGCCAGGAACAAAGCCAATACGATACTATGGAAACATGTGTGTCTTATTTTGAGGGCATGCCGGTAATTATGTTCTTTGCGTGTGGGTCTTGCTATAGCTCACTTGGTGGGGATTCAACGCGGAACAGAATACTCAATGATTAAAACCTGATACAGAAGGTAGTAATACTAATAGTAAAGTTACAGTATAAAACAGATACAGCATAAAACATAAAAAGATTCACTGTAAAGACTGCTCAACAAAGTTGTTCTTAAATTGTTCTTATTTCTATGAACGGTTTCTATTGATAAAAAAAGCAAAATAAAACCAATTATTGGAAAACGAAACGCCTTGCGCCACACATGTATTGTACGGCTGAATTTAGAAGCGAACTACCTTCATTGTTTGTTGAGCAGTCTT
>JAOCPT020602009.1:0-10223 GCA_026546935.2 Palythoa grandiflora | reverse complement strand
TGACTCCCCCTGGACAGGACACTAATCCATCGCAGGTTAGCCCCCAGCAGAAGCTGGTACTCATTTTACTAACCTCGTAAGGATGGAAAGCTGAGTCAACTTTGGCGGAAAAGAAGGTCACACAAATGTTCAACATTCGGCTGAGCCGGAGGTTGAACCTGGGACCTTGTGGCTAGAAGGCATAGATCTTACCACTGCGCCAACCATGCCGCCGTTTTAAAACCGTGCACAGATTACAAAAGGCTTCCTATGGTACACAAACAAAATTAAGGGATAAGTGTTGTCATTTTACAAAGAAAAAAGATTAGTTTCCAAAACGTATCATTAAAGACTGATCTTAACAAAATGTCAAATCAAGGTTCAGCTGAGAGACATAATACGAATTGACATTTTTTGCTCATAGAAAGTGAAGAGTAAGATGGTACCTGTCCAAGTCTTCCATACATATATCCTTTCCCAGAGAATGATGGGAACTCAATTTGTTTAGTGCCAGTCCTTACTGGCAGTCGATCATGCGTCAGGCTGTTTTCCAACTCTGCTTTAATATGGTGTAAAGTTGGAACGTACTTGGGGAGAGCCGAAGCCAAACTGCAAAACAAAAGTAAAGTCAAACTGAACGTATCATAGATAGTGGATCGGGGGAAGGAAGGAGCTATCATTGGTGGTGGATCAGGAAGGTTATCATAGGACTTGCCATTTAAAATTCCTTGGCGAGTGAAAAAAAGCTCTCCTAAACTATCTGAGGTGGGTAATATTTTCCATTACGTAAGCGGTTAAAAACACTTGAAATGACACTACTGCACAAAGTTTCTCTGCTATATTTTATTCTAACACTCTTTATACAAAAGTAAACTACACGTATTCGTAAATTCAAAAACATGTAAAGAAACAACAGCGACCAACGACAAAGGCCATAAAACACATCCTCCAGATAGCAACCACAATATCTCTTCATCCAAATATTGAAGTTCTTTTTGAAGTTGTTTAAATACAAAATAATTCAAATCTTAAAAGACAAAGCACACAAAGTAATTTTTATGTCAATATTCTCCGATGTGGGGAGCGTTTTTAGCGAGAAGTGATTAATCGGTGGTGGTGGTGAATGAGAAAGGCTGTCATAGGTGGTGGATCAGAAAGGCTATCATAGGTGTTGGATCAGGAAGGCTATCATAGGTGGTGGATTAGGAAGGCTATCATAGGTGGTGGATCAGGGGGCTATCAAAGGTGGTGGAACGGGCAGGCTATCATAGGTTACGGATCAGGAGGGCTATCATAGGTTGTCGATCAGGTAGAGGGCTATCATAGGTTGCGGTTCAGGGGGGTAAATCATAGGTTATGGAACAGGGGGCTATCAAAGGTGGTGGAACGGGCAGGCTATCATAGGTTACGGAGCAGGGGGCTATCATAGGTTGTCGATCAGGTAGAGGGCTATCATAGGTTGCGGATCAGGAGGGCTATCATAGGTTGTGGATCAGGTAGAGGGTTATCATAGGTTGCGGATCAGGGGGCTATCATAGGTTGTGGAACATAGAGTGCTATCATAGGTATTACATAGGGAGTTATCAAAGGTGGTGGATCAGGAAGGTTATCATAAGTGATGAATCGGGGAAGGGGAGTCTCAGTCCCGCATGTTACCGTGACACAAACATCGGTTACGCACAAAAATTTGAACTGGCAAAAGTTTCAGTATCACGTTTTTTTGAAAACATGTTTTACCAAACTCACACTTGACAAAATGATACGTCGTTCGACTGTTTTGTTTTTTTGAAAAAGACGTCGACAACAAACACACTCGATATTACATTTAACTTTCTATATCATTTCTGTAATCAATAATGGAAAAAATCACTTGAACAGCAAAGTGCGCAATGCACAACAGGGCGGAATACTGATCAGGATTCCTTACAGATGTCAAACACCGTGTAATTAGCGTATTAGAGCAACTTTTGATATTTTAGTTCATTACAGGTTACATCCCTTTTTAATTATTTTTTTCTCTAACGAAAGAATTCACTCTCACTACGTGTTGCGGGAAGTCTTGATAATCATACGTCATATTCGGCGCAAAAATCTTTGTGGGTCAGGTTTTTGAGCTGGTTAACTTTAACCCTGGATTAAACCAAAACTGGCACCAATTGCTTCTTCAAGGAAAAATTTTTAATTGTTAAACTCAAAATTGCAGCTCAAAGCAGTCTCTATAAGGTTAGGAACAAGAACATGAGTTAAAAATTTAACCTTGGGTTAGTGCAAATCAGCTTTTGAGCAACTAGGCCCATGTACGTAAGTATGTCGGTACGTACGTATGTAAATAGATAGATTTCGCGATCGGCTGACAAAAAGAGGTTCTGAACAAGAAATCACTTACAAGTTACAGTTCTGTCCAACAATCCACGATTTGCAGCGACAGCGCCCTGACTGTTTGTTGCAGGTTGGGTTCAAAGATGCCCCAGGATTGCACTGACACGCTATCAAGTCAAACACATGAAATCTAGTTACCATGCAGTTGCAACTCTTAATTTTAAAGCATTGCTTCAAAACGTAGGTTTCCAATAAGAACAACAAACCGAATGCAAGAAGGATGGGGGTGTTAATTTGAGGATCTCAAAGAGAACGGCGAGGACTTCTAAAACTGATAGTGGAGGTCATTACAAATAAATTAGCTTATGATATGTTGTTGGTTCGGGAATCCTTGTCAACAATAATATTGCCTCACTTCTCACTCCAAACTGGTAAATTCTCCCAACTAAGCCATATACTTTCCATATTAACAATTGGGGAGAATTTTGCTTTTTAACTTCTGCAGATTATGTCACTTGATCAATTCCTTATTTCTCATTACCAGTTAAAATGTTTTGTTCCAGTCATGTAAGGAGAAGTGAAATGTTGATAAATTCCTTGGGAAAGAAAGGGTTAATTCCTGTTTGAGCTTTCAAAAATGCTACATTGCAAGCTAACTATCAAAACAAAAATGGAAAATGCCGAGTTATCTCGTACACAACAAGCTGTTTTTACAGTTAATTCATGTTACCTTGACAGCCAAAGACGTCACGGAGCTTCATACCATAGTAACCATCCCTACAATCCGTACATCGCAGACCAATCACGTGTTTCTTGCACTCACACTTCCCACTGTGTGCGTGGCAAGCACGTGACACCGCCACAGTACCCGAATGATGACACTGGCAAGGCAAGCAGCCCTGAGGATTACTGGCACTTAGATTGTAGTAACCATAGCTACAGGTATTGCAGGAAAGCCCGTTTACATGAGACTTGCACAAACACTGGTGTTTCTATATCGGAAAGAGATAAGAACAGAATGTATTAAACAAAATAACTCATCCTTCAAATTGTTTTTGTTTGGAGAGATAGAAATCCATCGCTAAATGATCCGCACAATGTCTAGCAAAAAGAAAAAAAGAATTTAGTCATGTAAAAACAGGAATCCAGCCGATGTTGTCACGTAGTTACTCAAAGAATCTTATATCATGAAACAAAACTAATCCTTTAATCGTTTATTTAAAAATCTCTTATAACTGGCTAAACTAAATTAACGAGTTACTTACAAGTATCTAGCTGCAATGACTCGTTTGTGAATTGATGCCGTTTGTTGCGATAGGTGGTGAGCATGTGTGTGTTATACTGGGAAGGCTACTATTCTTGGCTTGGCGCCTGCCGGCTAGAGTAAAAGCTATATCAAGTTTGTTTTCAGCAAATGTAATGACGCGAGTTTCGGTGAATCAAGCAGCATCATCGCTAAAAATCCGTCAGGACGAATATATACGAAGCTAAAGTCACAAATAAGTGAAATAACAAAGAAACACCCTGAAACCATGCTAATATTCAATCTGTGTAGGAATAAATAACTAGCTACATATGCACTCTCTTTTAAGAGGGCTGCTTCTCTTACATTAATTTGTTTCTGTCTCAAATTGATAAAATTTATTTTTTTTCCGTTTCTAATCCTACAGGTAAATGGTATACAATGTATACTGTATAATATAGTACAAACCCCGTTTACGGTGTAGCAAGTTTCTGCTTCGTTTCTCCTGGAGGGTTTAGTTCCGGCTGCGTTACAAGCACATTTCTTGCACTTAGGAAAACCAATCTTTCCTGGCTCGCACTGGTCGCACCGCGGGCCGCGTACACCTGCGATGCACTCACAGCGACCGCTCGCTTTGTTACATAAGAAACTTGTAGAACCTGCTTCGTTGCAGTGGCACCCTGTTGAAAGCAACACAACTAAACTTAATCTTAATAATTTAAGAAATAAAACATTTTCTCCTTGTCTTCATAGCCTGGTGAAAACCGAACCAAACGTTTAGGAGAATTCGAGCGCAGATCAGTGTTAGAGAGGGTTTAAGCTGTTTGATGTATAACGTCTAATGGATAGTCCACGGTATTTTTTCAAGAGCCTCAAGATAGCTGATGATATAAGCTTTACAGAGCCGAAACAATATGTGGCATACAAGTATGAATGTCCACTGTGAGAAACACGATACGTGGGATACACTGCACCCGACGTCTGTTCCAGTGCATTGACGAACATTGACTACAGAGCACAGCTGTCAGCAGACATCTTCGGCCTACTCACAATATTAGCAGCCAAGATATTCAAATGAACCTTTTCGTTCTTAAAAAATGCCGTGGAAAAGTGGATTGTCTTATCCACGAGATGTTATACATCAAATAGCTTAAACAAACAATCTGACTCTGTAAAAGCTAAAGTATATATTTTACTGACGGTTTTTTTTGCTACTTATTGCTGCTTTATTGTTTTTCCTGCCATTCTGTTTTTATCATTTTATGAAATTCTGTACGGCTTAGTCATTTCTTACACTTCAGTACGTTTTTGTCATAGCTATTGTATTTCTACAGTTTATTACTTCATTGTATTAATTGCGTATTTGCAACAGAATTGTCATTCAGCTCTTTGAAGTGTTTGCCGACGGTTGACGATCTGTGTTCCTCTATGTGCTGGTATAACCGACATAGTCTGTATCACACAGACCACATTGAAAATGATAGACCACGCAGTGCTGGTTGACAATAGGAGGTTTATCTTCACGTACTCTGAGAGCATCGCCAATCTTGTTACTTCGAAACACTAGTTGTAATGTAACGCCAATTCTGTTACTTAAAGATTTCAGCTGTCTTCTGGTCAAATCTGCCGATCTCTGATCTTTAAAAGGGAGGGCAATTCCGATGGTAGTTGTAGGTTCTCCAATGTCTTGAATACCCTTGATCGTTTGGGCTGGCCTTGGAAGAGCACAATGACAATTATGTTGACTTTTGTGATTGCTTTCATATTCTGAAGAAGTGTTGTTCAAAACTCGATTGTTTAATTTACGAGATGTTGTTTATACGCAAGATAAAGCCATCACTCAATAAACAATCAGACTCTGTACGTGCGAAGGTCTTTCTGTACACTCTTTTTTTATAAGAACGTCGAATATTTCGACTGAGGCTGAACGTTCTTAAATATTTTCGGGATATCAGCCTCAAATGTTCTTAAACATGTTCTTGAAATATCTTTACTGATTTTAGACAATATAAATGATAAATGTACCGTATGTGGTACATTTGTGTATACATTGAATTGTACATGTACTTTCTTGCCACTTTGTCTCAAGAGATATACCTGAAAGAACTGCGATTTGGTAAATGAAAAAACATGAGATGTAAAATTGTTATCTGCGAACTTTAGTCAAGAGGCCCACCGAAAAGCAAATTTTTTAACAACACTGTATGAATTTTTTGCAATAGGTTATCATAATAAATAAATGTTCTTCACCTTTTCTCAGCCTCAGCATGTTCTTAACATGTTCTAAAATTTTTGGCGATTTTCAGACTCATGTTCTTATGAAAAAGGTTCTTATAAAAAAAAAAGAGTGTAGCCTGCCATATAATAAAGACAAACATTGCATGGAGTCTCATATACTTCAAAGAAAATAAAACCCGCACTACGTTTATTTTTACTTACCTTTGTCTTATGGGAGTAGTTCGATCCTCTCGCGGCTAGTTATTTTTCATTCTGAGTTAAACGTTGGGAAGCCGTCGAGTAAAATCAGAATAAATTTTTACAATGTTCAGCGGATTAAAAGTGAAATACGATAGGTATTGAGTTAAGGCTTATAAACAAAATGACTGGTACATCTATAATTAAAATAAATAAAGTTGAGATTGAAATGGCGATGAACCATGCTTTTTTTAACTATCATGGTTCACTTTGTTTTCATTTAGCTGCCGCCGTCAAAGCAACAAAGTATGCGTATTTGAGCCAGATCATGTCTCTAAAATCTGGTCTCACAAGAAAACAGTTCAACCATAGTTAGAAGCATAAAATTTCGCTCAACTGTAGTAGAAATTGGTCTTGTGGGACCCGACTCATTGATGTCAAACCACTTTCATTGTCTCCGATTACAACAAAGCACATGATTGGTTGAAACTCATTACATTTCATGTACTAAGGGAGTGGGTAGGTCAGGAATGTTAACACCATCACATTTGCCGCCAAAACTTCACATGCAGTTTTACCCAACAACAAATGTTTTTGTTGGGGAAATCAGTATTTAAAGGTTAATTAAAACCATTCTAATGCTCAACAGATTACCAGTGACAACCTGACAATAAAAAGTGTTGGCGGAAAAACTTTGCTTGTTTTTTTCTTTCCGGAATTATGAGCGGTATTATAGATCTCTCACACATAAGTGTTTATCAGTTTGAAATTCATCAAAACAAGGCAGAAAACCCATATCGACCGCACACTTTTTGACAGTTAAATAATTCGGGATCCAAATAAACAAGTTGGAGTGTCAGTAGCCGCGCGAAAACACTAATTTCGCCTTTCGGGATAAAAAAAAACAAGTCGCTCAAATAATTCATTCAGTTATTTTTGCACACAATTCCTAAAACTACATTTTTTGGGGTTTTATTTGCACCAAAAACCGACGGATAGCGTTAATACGAAGCGCCCAATCGAAATTTTCTCAAAGTATATTCAATGGTGTTCTGTGGTTGAAGGATCGGGTCGCACTTGTTAAAATTTTTCCGTTTTCTGTTTACTTTAGCGCTTTGCTCTGTCATCGCGTCACTTTTCCGAGCGTGATTATCGCAATTTCTGAGACAGAAATTTTTTCCAGGCGGAAAGAGCCGTGCTGTAGGGGTAGAGCAGAAAAATTCCGGAAAAGTTGGTCGAAAACAAGAGACTGCTGTCATCACTTGTCCGTCTGAGTGGAAACCAGAGCACTTTTTCGCAGCGGGTCAAAAAAATATTCTTCCAAAAATGTTTTTCTGGGATATTGTTGCAAACGGCAAAGCCCCTCTTATTAATTCAGAAAGAAGAAGATTGTCGGCTTATTTAGCCAATAGTCATATAAAATTCTATAAAACACAAACTGCTGATGTTGAATTTGTAAATTTAGAATGAAAATTACACTTAGAGCAAGTATTAATCCTTCGACAGGGTCCATGTTTACAAATTCATTTCGCACTAAAATCCCGCGCTTTGTAGGGGGTGTAGGGTAATGTAACTTTCAAGATGAACACGTTTTCTGGAACTGCGAACGCAGAAAAAAAATTTGTAGAAATTATCAGATCTGAAAATTTTATCCAGAAAACACCTTGGAAAAGTATGAGAATTTTTAAGTGCTTCCCGTGCCTAACCTACTCCTCAAGCTTTACTCACATCTCCCGCGTTCTTCACCCAAATCATCTGTTAGGAAACCGTTTTTTTTACTCTAATTTTATCTATGAGCTTAGAAAACGTTGTTTATAAATCTCAAAACACACAATATTCAGTGTTCCCGCTCACGTTTGTGCTTGGAAGATATTAATTTGATTGTGAACATTTCAGATGCTTCAGTTTGCTTTTTTTCGTCTTTTGTTGTTGTTGTTTTGCTCACTTCCAAGCCAAAGTTGGAGCATATCCAAGGGCTTTAGAATTACTGTCATGTAAAGGATCTGAACCCTCGTCATCCCTGATGTTGTTTGTAATTTTTGGAGTTTCATCTACGAGTGACGGCAAATTTAAGTCTTGTTCAGATCTTCGACGTCCATTTTCTTTAGTTGTACTGTTGGTCTGAATATCACGCAGTGCGCCGCCGTACTTGCGCCACAACCGCGTTCTCGTGGCACTTGTATTCATCAGAGATTTTCTACGATTTCTTTCACTCAAGTTAGGGACAGAATCTCCGTTTAAGAATTGAGGAATTTCCTTTTGTAAAGCCCCAGAATCAGAAACTGATCGAGGACTCGCCCAAGTGACGACTCGATTTATCATCACCGTCTCTCGAACCGCCTTGCGAAATCTGTTAGTTGGGCTGTTTCTTTTAATTTTTTTGTTGCCTTCCTCGTCGCTGTTTGATTCGTTTATTTTTTCCGTCTCTTCTTCGTTAGTCGGTTCTGGTGTGTCCAGTGAGACTGTTTGGTGTAAATTATGAATTGCCTCGGAAGTGAGCGTGTTTCGTTGTTTGAGTCCCTTTACAAGAGCTGCAGCAATGACGCTATGTCCAATTTGACGAAACTTGCCTTTAATTCGAAGGATCTCTTCCATCGTGAGATTCGTTTCTAAGTCTGTATCCACGGCACAAGAAGATTTACATGATCTCCGGGTGGGTATTGGTGATTTGACAGAAGGACGAAAAGAAGTGCTGGGTCGAGAAATATGTTCTGAAAGCTGAACATTTGAGGGTTGATCCGAAGGTGTTATTTTGTTTCCCGGTTCTTCTTGTAAGTTCGTTTCCAAATAAGGCGCAACTTGTATTATTTTACTCGTTTGTGGCTTTTGTTGTGCAGTAGTTTCAGATAAATCAGCTTCTATTTGTTTTTTGCATTCTTCAACATGAGTCCCTTTGGCTGATAAAAGATTTTTGCGAGTTATCGATGCCTTACAATCAAAACGTACAGTTTTTTTGAACGACTCTCGCTTTCTATTTTCTGGCTTTCTTTGTTTTTCTCGCTCACCGTTCTGCGGTTGCCCTGGAACAAAGCCACGTCTTCCCATTAGGTTTACCGCAGCTTTTATTTCTGTTTTTTCAAATCTGTTTTCAGTATAGCTTTGATCATCCTGGAGGCGATGGTTTATCGGTTTTCGGAGTTGCTTTAGGGTTTCTTTGACTTTTCTTATCTCGCGTATTTCCCGTTCTAAAATTCTTCCTTCTCTTTGCATCTGTGTAATTTGTTTCTTCAGTGTTATATCGCACATAAGATTTCTGCGCCAAGCAATCCTATTTCTATCTTCAAGTTTAAGACTTGCCTTTTTTAAAGAAAATGAAGACATGTTTAGTTCTAGCGCATGCACGTTATCAGACACGGGAAAAAAAGATGCACGATCGAGTTTTCAAGATTTGACAACTTTGACAGAATAAAGATTCGTTTTTGTTTGACTGTTTAAACAGTGGTCTCACTAAGCAAACTTTACTATCGTTAAGCTAAGTTTACTATCGTAAATTGCTTTTCAAGTGAGACCGGCCTTTTACAGTTTACTATTGTAAAATCAACTCCGTCTCAGTAAGTTTCTATGGAGATGGCGGGTAGATAAAAGGTGAGTTAAACATCGGTTGTGGTCTCAACTAGGCAAAGTTTACCGCCTTCGTAAATTGCTTTTCAAGTGAGACCGACCTTTTACAGTTTACCACTGTAAACTCAAATCTAGTAAGTATCTATGGAGATGGCGGGTAGATGAAAGGTGAGTTGCAGTCACTATTGTAAACCGACGGACCCCGAAAGGCAACGTTTTAGTCGTAAATGTGTTTATCTAATCGTTTAATCTGTCAATCTTTTTTCAAATGTAAACATTTCAAGTGTAGTGCCGTGACAGAGCTACATCGTATTTCATACTAGTTGTCGCTCTCGCTAAGTGCCAACAAGCACAAAACACAGTCAATTTATGCTTTGCGAACACCTCCCTGTCACGGATATCTTGCTAATACGGACAGAAAATATTGCTCCGGACGAAAAAGTGATACAACAAAAAACAAAACGTACATGCAATGGCTTAGCTGCTTTCGAAAAAAAAATCAGTAGGAAGTGTAAAATGATTCTGAGATCTGTTAGTGTAATTTGAGTTTTTTATCATATATAGAGGATATGACACGGTGGCGCGAAGATATGAATTTTATTTTCGAGTGGCAAAACAATATTTTACGAACGAGCGCAGCGAGCCGCCGTGTAATGTTCTTTTTATTATATGGAGACTAAATATTGAATATTTCCGATTTTATTGT
>JAOCPT020601970.1:0-10223 GCA_026546935.2 Palythoa grandiflora | reverse complement strand
GACACTAATCCATCGCAGGTTAGCCCCCAGCAGAAGCTGGTACTCATTTTACCGACCTCGGGAGGATGGAAAGCTGAATCAACTTTGGCGGAAAAGGTCACACAAATGTTCAACTCTCGGCGGAGCCGGGGATCGAACCTGGGACCTTGTGGTTAGAAGGCAGAGATCTTACCACTGCGCCAACCACGCCGCCATCAGAAAAGTGATATAAACGCGGCTTATTTCCTGAACAAAATATACTGCGGTATGTGGTCCTCCGGGGGAATTTTGGCAAACTGTACTTTCTAAAAGGCCAATTCTGCGCATTTTGTGAGGTAGTTTTGAATAAGTCTTGATCGGTAAGGTTTTATTTTTTCGGCGACGATTTCCCGTTTTCTATAATTTTGAAAATCTTCAGTGTTGAATGTGAACAATGCTAACTGACAAGGTTAAAAGTATGCTATCTTGCGAATACCAAGCGTAGGAGAAGATAAGATAAAGGATAACAACCAGTCCATTTTATAAGCAGAACCCTGACAAACAGAAAAGCACTACAGTCCAATAGAGAAAGATGCATGATATATAAAATGGGCAAAAGAACAATTTAACATCCATCTACTCCGAGCACCAAGATTTGCCATAGTAACAGCACATAAGCCGCTGCTAAAATTACTCAACAAGGCCACAGCTAAATTCCCGCCACGAATCGAGAAATGGGTGATGCGGGCCATGCAGGACGTTGACTTTGAGGTGAAATTATCAACTAAACAATACGTAGCAGACCCCCCTAGACTTCTTATCACGGCACCCGATGACTGAAACGGAGGAGGACGAAACGAACTACATAGTGAAAGCCATCACTGAGGTAGAACATACCATAGTCATCGAAAAGATCAAAGCAGAAACAAGTAAAGGTGGAAAACTTTTGAAGTTCAGAAATGTCATTACGAGAGGAAACTGAGAGCACCATAGAAGAGACCAGACATTACCCCTTACCACTCCGTGAGGGAAGAACTGTGCGTAGTGGAAAGTTTGATATTTCTACTCAAAAAGATCCTCTTACCGGAAAAACTACAGAAGAAAAACATCACAATCACACACGAATTAAGATATCTCGGATCAACCAAGACCAAGCAGATGCTACGAGCAAAGTATTGGATTTCATATATGAACTCAATGATAAATCATGCCATTGGACGACAATGCTATATATAGTTATAAAGTGACAACCAAGCAAGCGAAGGAGGATCTAATGAAACCCTTAGTGATCCCAGAGAAACCATGGGAGACAGTAGCAGCAGACTTCGGCGGACCATACCCCGATGGTAATTACAATCTGGTAGTGTTCGACAAAGAACAAGATATCCAGAAGTTGAAATTATTTATTCTACAGGATTTAAAACTAAGCAAGAAAATTTAACTAAGATGTTCGGACATCATGGAATACTATAAGATTGGAACCAGAAAAGGGACCCGATTTAATTCGAAAGAGTTTGCTGATTTCTCAGAGAAAGAAGGATTTGAACACCACATCACACCGATACACCCCAACTGTTAAACAAGACTGAACAGATTGCGCAATTCCAAAAAAAAGACAAACTAAGAAAAAGAATGGCAGTGAAGAAATGCTCATGGCATATAGAATTACACCACACCCAGGGACAGGTGTGTCACCATACCAGGCTATGAACAACAGACCTATCCGCAAAAAGCTTCACTACACACCGCCAGTCAGAAAAGAACCAAGCTTTCAAGAAAGAAAAGAAGACTCAACAAATGAACAACACCCTTCGAGCCGTCATTCTACATTGTTATCAGGATCAACGGATGCGCAATAACAGTGAGGCACATCGAAGACAGCATCATCAGGAACTCGTATAAGAGGGACTCACCTACAGGGTAGTCCATGGATGTCAGGTGTCCGATGCCTTTCAAGTCCGTACTGGGGTCAGACAGGGATGTTTGTGTTCGTTTGCTGTTCGTAATTGACCGGGTAATGAGGATATCCATAGCAAAGAGGCGGAATGGATCCAGTGGACCCTCTGGTCACAGTTGGACGACCTGGACTTAGCTGACGACTTGGCTCTACTTTCGCACAGCCAACAGAAGATGCAGGAAAACACCAGCATCGTGGCAGTAAATTCATCTAGGCTGGGCCTAAACATCCGTCGAAGGAAGAGCAAGGACCTGAAGGTAAATGCCACCAGCACGTCTCCTATCACAATTGAAAGCGAAGCACTACAAAAGGTGGAAAGTTTCACTTACCTCGGCAGCATCATTGACACGCACGGAGGGACAAACGCTGAAGTGATGACCAGAATCAGCAAGGCTAGGGTAGCTTTCCTGCAATTCAAGAATATCTGGGGCTCAAGAGATATGTAAGTTAACACCAAGATCAGGCTCTTCAACACCAGCGTGAAGTCAGTTCTCCTAGGTGGAGCCGTGTCGTAGAGAACAACTAAAACCAAGAGGATCTAGGCATTCATCAATAATTGCCTGAGGCAAATCCTCTGCATACGGGTGCCTGATAGACAGAAAGAAAGAAGCTGGTGGGAGCTGATATCCAACGTCGCTGGAGGTGGATTGTCTACACCTTGCGTAAACCAGCAAACAACACCACAAGACAAGCCCTCAGATGGAACCTCAAGGAGCTAAAGGCAAAGATCAAATAGAATAAAATTTAGTAAGTCAACATCCGTTTTGTGGGAGTTGATAGTGAAGCGGCAGATCACTAGGTGTAAAACCTTCCGCAGTCCGCCTCCGTAACGGATGATAGGTTGATGACAGGTCAGAGTATTTGTATTTCAAGATTATATACCTTACGATCGAAAATGTTGGTCTCGCCGATTAAACGAACACGAATATTAACATCGAGGTTATTAACGCGGTTTGAAGGATCGAACCGACATTTTTCCATTCTAGAAAATGAACGCGATATTGAATGTATCATTTTTTTTAAGAAAATTAAGGCCAGTAAACAAAACATTTTGTATTTTGACAAAACAAAATCTTTATTTATAAAAACAGTACAACGGTATACCTTATTTCTGATCCCGAATACGAAAATCTAAATACTATTGGTATCTTGCAAGTTTAGCTTTTTATTAATCCTATCAAGACGCCATATTTAACATGTCTTTTTATAGCCTTCCCCAGGCTGTGCGCTTCTCATCAGTAATGATAAATGTTCGCAGTATTATATCAAGCTTATCTGACAACTTAAGCGGTCTACCACGTTTTGCGCCAAACTGCACAGAATCCGGAGAAACATTTTTTTTTCAGCTCAGCTTGGTATATATAGCACCAGCCACGTATAGTGTTCTCTTTCAAGTAAGGAAATTCTCACTTGTGCTCTGGTAATTCCCCACTCTATGCGGCATACTTGGCTATTCTACGCTTTTCATCTTCTCGATAAGTTTTTCTTTAAGCTTGTTGCGGACTTGATCTTCAGCCTCACGTATTTCTTCTAGAATGCTAGCTAGCGTGTTCCTATGCTGAAAGACCTGTAACTTCTGTTAAAGGAATATGCCTAGTTGATATACCGTGTACTCCTATCCGAGGACCATAATACTGGCTTGAAAAACTGTAATATTGTATGGCAAGGCATACCGATCAATAGTGAGTTGAGTTTTGCGATCAGAACAGCTATTTCATATTTTGAGGCATACAAGGCTTTGCACATAAACTGAGCAAATAGGAATAGAACGCTTTGAATATTACCTTCGACATACTCTTCTTAAAACAATCACTGAAATACCCCAATGGGGACTCGAACCCACGTCTCCTGGTCTCTAGTCAGGCGTGATAACCACTACACCATCGGGACTCACCATGCTAGCAATATAGCAAGTTACGGGGTATAGCGTTATCCGCAGGTGATCCCTGAGGTCCAATTTTTTCCTTCATTAGAGTATATTTCCTACCTCGTAACACCAGTTCGGGATTTCCCAATAGAAAAACTATTTTATATTTTGGGGAATAGAAGACTTTGCTTATAAACTGAACAAATGGAAACAGAACACTGTGAATATTACTTTCGAGAGACTCTTCGGAAAAAAATCAGTGAAATGCATCGACTGGGACTTGAACCCACGTCCCCTGGTTTCTAATCAGGCGTGATAACAACTATACCACACCACCACGACTCACCATGCTGGCAACTTATCAAGTTACCATGTATAGAGTTATCCACAGGTGATCACCGGGGCCCGAAGTTTTTCTTCATTAGAGTATGTTTCCTGCCTCGTAAGATCGATTCGAGATTTTCCAATAGAATAACTCTTTTATATTTTGAGGCTTTGCACATAAACTGAACATTTTTTTTTCCTCAAAGGCCTACAGTAACAATCTGCAAGTAAGAACCTGCATTTTCCCAAGTTAGCCTAAAGAGATTCTTACATAAATGGTAATTAGCACAAATGTAGGTACTCAGCCTATTCCCTAAAGAAAATCCGCGTACTAAATAAACATTTATGTAAAATGACTGTAATGAGAAAAATTGAAGCACTGATCACATGAATTTTAAAGTCCTCCTTCAGAGCATAACATGCATGTACTATGATGCCTTTGTCCAGTTACACTCAGCTCTAAAAATTTTAGAAACTAAGAACCTATGTTTCAAATTTTAGGCTTAAAACGTTCTTGTATTGACAGGGTTTAACTGGCAAATTTTAGCCTAAAAGGTTCTCAAAAACTAGGTTCTTGCGGGTTTTTGCTGTACTATGACAAATCAATTTCAGACATCGATTTATCAAACTGAGCGGCCGAGAAAATAACTGAGTTCATGCTCAATCTAGATTAACCTTAACCGTTGTTTAGGAATGAATGTATTATCTGGTTACCTTACCTTTTAACTGTCTTCTTCATGCCATGTGACACATAAGACCTCGACTAACAAACACCATTTGACTCTGTCTTCTGCTATCTTCTGCACTGACATCCAGGTCTTCCATCCTGCTCTATTATGTTCTTTCTCGGCAGTCCGTCGCCAAGTTGTCTTAGGCCGGCCCCTCTTTCTCCTTCCTTCTGGAGTCCATGTCAATGATGTTCCACATATACTTTCTTTGCCCTTCCTCAGTACGTGCCCAATAAGCTTCCACCTTCTTTTCCTAGCCTCCCAACTGAGTTGTACAAAATCTGCCATCTTGAGTATCGGTACTCGCTCTTTCCAACTTATCTAAAGGATCTGCCTCAAACATTTGCTCTGGAATACATCAATCTTCTTGTCATCGCTCCGATTCATTTTCCATGTCTCACTTCCATACATGAGAACTGGCTTGACAAGGGTCTTGTATAACCTAATTTTTGTTCTCTTATTGATTATCTTGCTTGACCAGATCTTTCCAAGTTTCTGAAACACTCCTTTTGCTTTCAACACTCTGTTATTTATGTCCTCAATTCCACCACCAACATTGGAAACAGTAACGCTTAAATACACAAACTTCTCTGCATCTTCAGTCTCCTAACCTTTTGTCATGACTGGTTCCTTGTTCCGGGCATTGAGGCCTGGACCATTCAATAAAACAAGATCTTTCAAAAATAGGCCATTTGAAAAGACTGTCTTAGTCTTGGACTTTCGAAAGAAAACACGAAGGGACGTCGTTTGAAAAATTTCTTTAAAATGCGAACTGTGGACTCCGACTTGAACTTGTAGCTGCTGAAGCGGGCGGTAACAGCTCCCTTGAATTTCCCACGTTACACAAAGAGGTATACCTACATAAAGTAAAAAATCGCTGGAGACTTCAGCATCAGCGTCAGAGGATGTGGAGGGAGCATTAGTTGCGTCTGACAATTCTTGAACTCGCCGAAGAACTTCCCGGTCTTGTTTTCGTCCCGCCATCTATCCCTAAGACAACAAAAATGGCGGGAAAACTTCTTATGATTGTCCGTCCCAGCACTTTCTCGGTCATTGGTTGGCTGTCTCAGGAACTCGACTGGTAATCTCTTTATCTTGACCTGGAACTTTCAAGTCACAACAGATCTCCAGAGCTCGACTGGCAATCTCTAAAACTCGACCAATGATTTCTAAAACTCGTAATCTCTATAACTCGACCGATAGTCTCTAAAACTTGACCAGTAGTTTCTAAAACTCGGTCGTTATTCTGTAAAACTCGACCGGTGATCTAGGAAAGTTGACCCCCAATGTCTAAAACCCAGTTGTTGATCGCAAAACTCAACCCACTTTCGACGTGCCTAAATATTGATGACATTTTTGTCTTGCTTCGCAAAACAGGGTTAGAGCTGCTCTGTGAGTACGAAAATCAAGGAGCATTCAAGTAGTCAAACTTATTTTTTCAAGCAGTGCTCTTAGAACTTGTCTTTAATTTGTTTGAAGGATTCTCAAACAGTTGTTCACTAAGAGTGTTGTAAAACATGCTTGAAAATGTCTCCCCCTTCGTCTAAATGAAATAATTTAACAAAAACATACAGACACATTAGCTGGTTCACCAATAAAGAGACTTTATTGATAGCAAAATTTTATTCCAACCAGGTTCTATCATTTCCTGACAGTACGAAAATTCAAGGACTTGAAGGAGTTTTCAAGGAGGTTTAGAAATTCAAGGAGGTTTAGAAATTCATATTTTCAAAGGCTTTTCACGTGCAGTTGAAAATAGCACGATCCCTGGCTTTTGTCTCTTTTTATCATATTAGCCATACTATGCCTCGTTTTGGGTAACATATTCTCTTGAAAGAGTAACTCAAGAACGAGGTTAGTAGGGCTAATTTGAATGAAAAAAAAATATTTAAATCGCTGACATATATGAAGAGTCTATATTATTTACGTCTGGAACGGTTTCCATTGCAATTTATTTTTCGTTGTTGATGTATATATAACGTGTAAGCAAATTCGATATCCATTTTATCGAATATCTTTTTGTAAGAATTCTTTTTACAAGAACCATAAAGCTCAAAATTCCTGAAAAATAAATATTTTTTTTTAAGAATCACGCTCAGGCTACAAGGACCCAATGTATAAAAAGTTAAAAGGTGCGAAATAAGAATTAATAACTAATAAAAAAATTAAAGCGCAGTCAAAAGGCTAAAGTTCTGCATATAAAATGTCAGCAAAATTATCTATTTGAAAGAATAGTTTTTGGACGTGGTTTAGAATTGTCTGCATTTTCTGAAGTGGTTTAGAATTATTGTCTGCATTTTCTGTTTCTTTTTTATTGTTCGTCACTTCTAAAATGTTTTGGTACATTTTACCCTTTTTCTTGAATAAACATAAAATATTTGTATGAGAGGCTCGCCGGCATATCTTTGTTTCGCTTTAAATTCGTATCAGCTTTTTTTTTTGTGTATCATTTTATAAGAATATTTAGGCTGACTTTGAAATTGTCAAGAATCACATAGGAATCATTTCAGGCTGAGATCTCTGGCACTGTTCAAAATAATGGAGGTTCAAAGTAATAATAATAATAATGTTTGAGTCAACGGAACAAAGGATATGTGATCAGGCACGGGCTATAAGGAAGAATGGTTGGTTAAGTGAGGTAGAACTTGAGGCAATAAGACGGAGGGTGGATAGTAATGAAAATTTAGAACGTGATGAAGAACAGGAATGTGTGAACATTGACACAACTTCTTCAGAACAACATCTGGACTTTGCTGGTGATATTTGTGTTGAGGAAAATCAAAGTGAGCTGGATCGTTTTGCAGATATAGATCCAGATATCGAGTTGTCAGAAGAGGAGAAAGCCATCATTAGCCAAATAAAGAACATGGCAAAGGAGAATGCCTCTATTGATTGTATTCAATTTAAAAAGGTAGATAAACAGAAAATAGGACATGCAGCAAGGAAAATTAATGGTCTAATAAAGTTTATCAAAACAGATAACATAACTGATACTAACAACTTGATAAGGGCTGGTGCAGCTTGGATTGCACAACATCTTGGTCTAAAAAGGGTCAGAGTTGGTAGGAAAACCGAACCTTGGTGGAAAAGAAGGATTGAACGGGATATTAAACGCCTAAGGAAAGATATTAATATTCTGGAAAGGAGTAAAAGAGGTGAATTGAAGTCACAGGCAAAATTTAGGGATCTTGACAAGAATTATTGCATAAGGAAAAAAGGGTTATCAACGGTTATCGAGGAGCTTAAACAAAGATTACTGGCGAAAAGTGCAAAGATAAAAAGATATGAACAGAGGATAACTCAGTATAGGCAAAATCGCCTATTCCAAGTTGATCAGAAGAAAGTTTTTCAGGAATGGAATGAAGACAAAAGAGAAGAGATAGAGATACCTGACGCGGAGGAATCTAGGAATTATTGGAATAATATCTGGGGTGTTCAAAAAGAACATGAGAAAGATGCTGAGTGGCTTCATGATCTTAAGAATGTGTTAGAAACAGGTAATAAGTCGCAAGAGAACTTTTGTATAACTCGGGAGATGGTTAAAACGCAAGTTAAAAAGGTCCCTAATTGGAAGGCACCGGGTAGAGATGGTGTTCAAGGTTTTTGGTTGAAAAAATTCGATTCTCTGCATAGTAGGATCACAGACCAGTTAAATGATATTGTAAACGGGGTTGATAGTTTACCTCAGTGGATGACCTATGGTAAGACAGTGTTGTGCCAAAAGGACAGAAGGAAGGGTAATGCAGTTGATAATTATAGACCTATATCATGCTTGCCCTTAATGTGGAAGTTGTTAACGGGAATGATTGCGGAAAACATATACCTGTTTTTGGAAAAAAATAAGGTACTACCTGATGAACAGAAAGGATGTCGGAAAGGAAGTAGGGGGACTAAAGACCAATTACTTATTGATAAAGCTATTCTGAAAGATTGCAAAAGAAGGCATACCAATCTATCTATGGCATGGATTGATTATAGAAAAGCGTATGATATGATACCACACAGTTGGATACTCGAATGTCTAGATATCTTTGGTGTTGCAAGAAATGTGAAGCAGTTCATCACGGATAGCATGTCAAAATGGAAGGTTGAGTTAACATCAATGGGGGAAAGTCTGGGTGACGTGTCCATAAAACGTGGTATCTTTCAAGGTGACAGCTTATCACCACTCTTGTTTGTGTTGTGTATGGTGCCACTAACGTTGATTTTGAGGAAAACGAAAGCCTGCTATGAATGGGGTAACAAAGAGTTTAAAATCAATCATCTGTTATTTATGGACGATTTAAAACTATTTGGTAAAGATCTTGACCAGATTGATTCTCTTGTACAAACCGTTCATATATTCAGTACAGACATAGGGATGGAGTTTGGCTTAAAGAAATGTGGAGTTTTGATCATGAAAAGAGGGAAGCTTGTTAAACTTGAAGGAGTGACACTTCCAGACGGACACGTTATGAGAGAGGTGGAACAGGATGGTTATAAATACTTGGGGATTGTCGAACTAGATAAGATCAAAGAGGCAGAAATGAAAGATCAATTTAGGAAAGAGTACATCCGAAGATTGAGATTAGTACTTAAATCCAAACTCAATGGTCGTAATAAGATTACAGCAATAAACACCTGGGCTGTAGCGGTATTGAGGTATGGGGGAGGCCTAATTAGTTGGACTGAGGAGGAGATGAAGAACTTAGACCGAAAGACTCGAAAGTTAATGACCATGAATGGGGCCTTGCATCCTCGAAGTGATGTGAATAGGTTGTATGTCCCTAGGACAAGAGGTGGTAGAGGACTTATCAGTTGTGAAGGATGTATTAAAAGTGAGGTAAACAATTTGGGATGGTATATCAAGAATACAACTGAAATGCTTCTGATAGGTGCAAGAGCAACTGGAGTTTTAAAGACAAATGGTTGCACCACGAAGATGGATTTCAAACGGAATTGGAATGAGCAGAATTTGAGAGAGTGGAAAGAGAAAAGGATGTACGGGCAATTTGTGAGAGAAATGCCCGATACAGTTGAGAAGGAAGAATCTTGGAGATGGTTAAGAACTGGTGATCTGAAAGTAGAAACAGAAGCCCTAATTTGTGCTGCACAAGAACAAGCTTTAAGAACAAACAGCGTTAAATACCATGTTGATAAGTCAATCGAGTCCCCTCTTTGTAGACTTTGTGGTGAACACACTGAAAGTGTTTCCCACATTGTCGCAGAGTGTAAGAAATTGGCACAAAGGGAATACAAAAGAAGACATGATAACGTGGCGAAAATCGTGCATTGGAAATTGTGTAAAAAGTATGATCTGGAGAGTAAGGACAAATGGTATGAGCATGTACCACTCGGTTGTGTGGAGAATGATACGATCAAATTGCTGTGGGACATCAATGTACAATGT
>JAOCPT020601969.1:0-18089 GCA_026546935.2 Palythoa grandiflora | reverse complement strand
TCTGCAATTGAATATGAAAAAACGCAGACACGTTTTTTTAGCACTGTTGGTATGGAAACTGGCGGATTGATTAAATCGTTAAATATCGCTAATCGCTGGCACTTGTAACTTTCGAAAGGCGATTTTGTCGCTTATCTCTGGAGAACGTAAAAAAGCTAAAGATTCATTTTAATTCAAAACTTTTAATATAGTTCGAAAGCCTCCTCTATAAGCTTTAATTTGATATTTGGGTTTAGCTATCTACGGTTTAAAACAGGTGCGCTGTATCGTTTTAATGCAAAACACCCATGAAGGTATACGGTAACCTTAAATTTCAATTTTTTTAAATTTCCGCTTTTGTAAACAAAGTTGAATGTAGGTACTCCTTTTAACGTTATATACTACTTAGTTATTATAAAACAGTTGCACCGTATTCATCATATTATCATCATAATATCAAATATAATAAACATTAGAAGAAGAAAAAAAATATTGTTAACAACAAATATAAATGGAACTGTTTATTAACTGTTTAGTTTAGTTTAGTTTTTGTACAGTTTTTTAATTCAAAACCTACGAGTAAGGAATACACAGTTCGTTGCACTGATACTTCTACTGAGCTATTAACTATTGGAAAAACTCAGTTCTTACAAGCATCTTACTAATCGTCAACAAATGATTTTAATGTTACATTTTAGATTGATCCCGACCGTACAATATTGGAGCAAGTGAACGATATGCCATACGATCCTGACTGGGAGTTTAGGGAAGATCGTCTCCTTCTAGGAGCTGTTGTCGGCTCCGGAGCTTTTGGCCAGGTTATGAAGGCAGAAGCCATGGGGATATTATCATTTAGTGCCCGAGATAAAACTGATCAGGCTTTCAAAAGACGCACAAAACTACGTCGTTCAATTAAGTCAAAACAAATAGAACAAAGATGTGGCAGTTGGAAATTTGCCAAAACTACTGTAGCAGTTAAGACGTTAAAAGGTAACTGACCCGTTGGTGTCAAAAGCTGATCATGCATTAGCGCTAGCAGTAGCCGAGTGTTAATTTTAATCCATGTTGTTGTTTTAAATTTTGTTGATGTTAATTCGAGCTTTGACTTTAGTTTTAGACTTTTTTCCTTGGAAAATCCGAACAACATTTTATAAAAACCATAAGTCTTTCCTTAAGAAAATGCTGCTTGAATTTGGGCATAACTCAGGGTTACAGTCAATCAGTCTTTGAAAGCTCAGCCCTTTCGTGAAACTCTGGTTTGATATCAGGAAGGAATAAGTGCCATTGTGGCCAGATATTAGTTTTAGGACGAATTTGCACACCTCTTCGAATTCCTTCTTTCATTTTAGTGCACTTTAAGATGTTTTTAGGGTCAAGTGACCTTGAATATAGGTTTTATTTTAGGTTTCTTTTTCCTGTTTCTTTTGAAAACTATTGTAAAAAAATACTTGCAGTGTAAATTAAAGTTAACAGGAAAATATTGAAGTTCAAACTTTTAATTTGTTAGAATCAAAATATTTCCGACTCCCCGAGAACTTTTACATCAGCTAAATTTCCCTAAGTTTCTGATCAAGGTTTTTAATTAGAATGTAATAAAACAAAAGAAACAGATGCACTACAAAAGCGAGTTTTTTGCATTACCGCTGTTGTGTTGTGTTGTGTTGTGTTGGGTTTTGTTGGAAACTGACTATAGGTATTCTTTCAGAGAATGCTGGTGAAAATGAATACAGAGACTTGGCTTCAGAAATCAAGATCATGATTCATATTGGTGAACACCCGAATATCATCAATATTTTGGGCGCTTGTACACGAAGCAAAAAGTTGATGCTGATAATGGAATACGCTCCACACGGCAGCCTGTTGAAGTTTCTACGTGAAAAGCAAGCAATTTATCAACCAACCTGGCACAAAACTATAAAGGATCCAAATGTTGAATACACTTTGGTTGATTTATCAATGGCATCATATCAGATTGCAAGAGGGATGGAGTTTCTTGCCTCTAAGAAGGTAAACAGCAACTAAACAAGTTTTTATATAAAATAATATGAATTTTTAATAACACCATTGGACATTCAAAGCAGAGAGAAAACATAATTACACAGTCAAATAAAGAATACGCTTACTAACTTCAAAATATTAACTTCTCTTGGTTTAGATATTATTATGGAAGAAAGCAACGTGGAGTTAAGTTTTGCTGCTAAAATGTATACCAAAAACTAAACATCAGTCTGGTTATTTTTACGATAAGAAGTACTTTTCTTTTCTCTACACATACTTCAAAATAGAATTTACCAATTGATATCAAACTTCATCATACTGTCGACTTATTAGTTTGTAAAGTAATATAAAAAATGAAGACGAGCAAAAGGAATGAACCTCCTCGGTCTGCCCCAATGTTTTCCCAATACAGGATCTTTGTTTCAGATGCGGTAATAAAAAAAAAGAATGTTCAGCTTAAGCAAAGAACCTTATTTCCCAAGAGGATTGTATTGGGAAAACATTAATGCAGTCCGAGGAGGTCTATGTCTTTGAAACGTATCGTATTTAGGCTAGAGTTACAAGTCTTGCATGGTAAGGGTTAAATTAGAAATGTATATTCCTGTTATCCTTAATCGTTGATCGCCATTTATTAACATCAGCAAAAAATTCATTAAAGCGGAAAAATTCACTTCCTTTTGAATAAAGTTACTTATTTTGTTTGTATTCAGTGCACTCATCGTGACTTGGCGGCACGCAATGTGTTGATCGGAGAAGGACACGTCATGAAAATAGCAGATTTTGGTCTAGCAAGAGATGTTTACAAGAATGATGAATATGTAAAACAAACAACTGGCTTATTACCAGTCAAGTGGATGGCTCTGGAGTCTCTGTTTGACAGAGTATATACAGAAAAAAGTGACGTGTAAGTGGTAGTTTTTATATAATGAAACAAAGTCCTAATGAAATTGTATTTAAAAAAGCTAACACAATGTGGCTGATAATTGGGGTTTTGAGGCAGAGAAAGATAATACATATCTAAAATATCATTTTCGTTTTTTCTTTTTCTCATCTACACTCGTCGGGAAAAAAATGGTTCTGTGCCCTGAACGAGAATCGAACCCACGTCTCCCTGTAGATACATCATCAGGGAGCTCCACGCTGGCAATGTAGCATCCTTCAAAACGGTGACAGAGGCGTTCAGATATTCACGTACAAACTAGTTCAATTGATCATGAAACTGCTACGTTGCCAGAATGGTGGTGCCTGATGGTGTAGTGACTAGTATAAAGAGAGAAGTCAAAGTGGGTTGGATTCCCGCTTAGGGCATACTGTATAACCGACTTTTCTTTTCCCAGAAGTGTAGATGAGCAAAAGAAAAGACGAACAAAGACGAAAATGATATAACAAAACTGATGTGGCAACCTGTTCTTGTCTTTGCCTATGTTTTCCTGTATTTGTTACAAAATATAGCATAAACTAATATACAGTTACTTTTATTTCAGCTGGTCTTTTGGTATAGTTTTGTGGGAAATATTTACACTGGGTGGTACTCCATACCCCGGATTACCGACTGAACACTTGCTGGACTTTTTAAGTGAAAACAAACGAATGTCACAGCCACACGACTGCCCACCAAAGATTTACACAATGATGAGAGACTGTTGGATCATGCAACCAGAATGTAGACCTACATTTGCAGTGCTTGCTGAACAACTTGGAAAATTTCTAGAGAAAAATATCAAGAAGGTTTGTTTTAAGCTTAGTTTTACACAGTATACATGCAGAATGTGTATTTAAACTAACGTTTTTGGTCCAATAAAACAAACTACACAAAACACAAATAATCTTAATACATATAAACTTTATTTCAAATGCATAGCTTGTCTTTGAAAAGAAAAATAAACTGAATTTCTTAACTGATATATCAACCGATCAATCAACTGTTACTGCGTTAGTTGTTTTTTCTGAATATGAATTAATTTTGTTAACTTGGATTTGAAGATTGTAATGTTTCGTGTGACTATTTTAAAATATTATATTGTAATTCGTGCTTAATTAGTGAAGTGTGTTCTGGAAAGAGGGACATGTGTTTTTCTGGTGGTTATCATGATTTTTACCCTCTCTAAGTAAAGTATATTGTATTTTCTTGTATTTTGTAATACAGTGATTGATCAGTGCGTGTTTGACACACATACCTTATCATTTTCGTGCATGACTGTGTGATACAGCCCGTGTATATCATAACCCAATTTATTGACCTTACTTGTCATATGAGTTCTCATAGCTCCAGAGGTACAGCGCCCTACTAGAGTACGGAACTACGGGTCGGGAGTTTGATTTCCTGCAAATGCTCGGGTTTTTTTTCGACTTCCTTGTCTCCGCATATTTTACATTTATTTATTTTTCGTAATTGAACAATTAGCATTCTTGCGTTTCAGAAAGAAAGTTTCAAAGAATGATTTGATCTTCTTCTCGTTTTGAAAACCTCTTAATTTCTTAATCTTTTGATTGATTCTCAGATTTAAAATAAAAGCTGGAAAGTTAAACACTCTTTACTTTAGTTTTTGAGAATATTATAACAGTATATTCAGACTATTAATTCATGTATCATTTGAAACTCATTTACATCGTTAATCAGTTAATGAGTTACATGACTATTTGACTCTGTATTAATTATTTTCGACTTCTGGAATGAAATCAGAATATTTATAGTTGATTCTCCTATTTGTTACTAGGATAATCCATACATCAGCCTGGCGCTCGAGGAAACCCCAACAGGTAATCACTATTACCTCAGCCCCAAAGAATCTGGCAGCACCACTTCAAAACCATACTCTCAGGATGGAGCTGGTCCATCTGGCTACAATTCAAATGACGCGGAAAGAAAAGAAAAGTAAGTACAGAAAAACACATGTATCAAAATTTTAACTGTTAGTAAGCGTAGAAATGACCGTAAAATCCTAGTAAAGATAATTTAAAACTGATGATTTAGGTCCCGTCCACACGCATCCGGATACATTTAAATCCGTATTTTTGTTTTTGCGAATGTAAATATATTTCCACGCGTACGTATTCAAATCGAATATGGCCGTCAACACGCATCGGGATTCACTCTGATATCCAGGGCCCTTCTGTTAGTATTGTCTTCAGAGCATGCGCCGTTCAGTGGGCATATTGAATATTTACACGGTAAAGACTGGAACCGATTTTTTTACGTCTCGGATTAAAAATATCTGGGTTTCAGCCTCCTGACGATATGGGATTATTAGCGTATTCAAAAAGTTCCCACTCTAGAGAGCGGATTAAAAGGGTTGCGAATACGATGAATTTACCAAATATGTGTAAATGGAAGCCGAATCGCAATGAAACGTTCTAGAAAGGCGAATATTTACAGCCTCAACCTTTTGTCTAGCAAAACGACCTTATTGCAAGGAACTTTTATTGTTTTGCATATTGTAATATAACCCCGCCTACATCCTTTATTAACCTAGGTCAATGAATAATGGCAGTAACTAAATAGAAATATTTTTCTAAAACCCATAATTAGTTAATCAAATGGTTAATAAAGTTTTCTGTTTCCATGTATTCTTTGCACAAGGGAAGCATCATCCGACTCAGTTAGTCACAAAGAAACAAACGTTATCACAGCTTCTTGCTAGATTCATCTGTATTCTGCCAGGATTTCCCTTAGGCAGCTTAACGAACGTGTTTCCGGAAGGGACTAAAATATGTTCTTACTTCCTTTTCAGATACTTTTCTGACTGTTCTGCTGCGACGTCTAATATACCCTCTGATGCAATGGATAGCATCAGCGTCAGAACTTCCCATTTGGGACCAGACCCTCCTCCATCTTATGACGAGGCCTTGCGACGCAGCAGTGACGCCCTGGAGAGCTTAACGCAATCAATGGCAGAAGAAGAGGTGAAGGCAGCCGCAGCTTGGGTTGCTGGTTATGGATCCAGTGGTTCGGCAGACGAAGGTATAGGATTAGAAGAAGAGGCCTTAGAAAAAAAGAAACTTCTAAGTAGCCCTGTTGATGACAAGGACACAATTCGATATCATAACAGCGAAGAAATGAGAATCCTTGTACAGCCTACCCCAACAAAGAGTGGACGTAGACAACGTATTGAATCAGTTGTTTAACGCAGTTAGTTTCGCAAAGCAAGGGAAAATTGACATATTAAGTGTAAAGGGTTGCTTGAAATTTTGACGATTCCCAAGGAAATGAAAAATAAAAGGCGCAGTATATAGAGCCAAATGGAAGGACGATCAAAGGCATTTAAACATGTTCTTTTATAAAATAATTAACAGATTACCTTGGAAAGTTTCAAAAAGCAATTTGTAACAAATAAATCATACTCATTTTGAGGTTTACTAAGAATAGAATAGGATATGGATCCTGAACAAAAGCGAGTCATGATCAGAAGTTTATGGTAAAGTGAAGGCAAAGTTAATTGTAGATAAATCGGATATATATAATTTTAAAAAAATGTACTAACAACTGTGCACTAAATACAAATTTTGAATAGCTAGATCTTTCTAAATAACTGTCCGAGTAAGAAGTATGAAGGTCGTCGGCGTGAAATGCAGAAAGTTGCTGATTGCGGCATTGTTAAACCATCGAACTCATTGGCTAAACTTTGAAAGTCGATCAAGAACTTTTATATTGCTCTCATTAATTCAGTCATTTATTCATTCATTCATTCACTTCCCTTCTATAGGGAACTTTTCTTAGTACAAATTTACGAAAGTTAGGAGCTATTCTAGGCTTTTGTTTCCGAGTCTCGCAATTAGATAAATTATTGCAACACAAAAGAAATTTTGCCAGGTTTCACTACATGGTATCTCAAAACCACGTTGTACATAGGTTCATCTATCCTCAGTATGAAAATCTATACATTCTGGTTTGGAAAAAGTGATATGCCGCAGAATAACGAGAGGTTGTCTATTTTTTACTCCGACCATTACATAAACAAAGCTCTTAATAATACAAATGGGACTTTACGGTTTGAACATGTAGATGTGTTACATTAGTTACTGTTTCGACTGTACTTGTGTGACGAATTTCCTTTTTTAGTATTTTAACTCACGCAAGAGCCTCAAAATTACAAAAAACTATTGACTCTTAAATTAAGGTAGTAAAATTCCTTTGTATTAAACAAAACTTATAGTGTGTTGAGCTTCATTCAGCCAAAATTATGTTTTTAAAAAAAAGTATGACAAAACAAACATAAATACACAAAATACATATAATCAATAGCGCAGCGCACTATTACTAAAAATAGAAATTTTACCCCCACGTGACTCGGACAAACAGGGACATGTTTGACAAAAAAGTCTTTAGAAAAAGTAGCGATTTTAGAATTATAAAGAGCTAATTTATTGTTGAATTTTAAGTAATATGGTCGGTTGAGAATATTGCGTCAGCCTCCATTTGATTTTATTTAGCTGGTTTGTTTGTCCGAATTATGACGTAATTAGTGCGCAGTGCTATTGATACACTGATGTGGCAAGAAGAAATAATAAAATAGAATATTTACGAGCAATGATAAGTAAATAAATTGATTGACAGTCTATTGTTACTCAGTTATTAGAATATCTTTAGTTTCTATTAATAATGTTAATATTACGGCAATAACTACCTCAAACTGTAAATACGAGATCTGATTTTCTTAAAAACATATAACTATAAGCCAATAAAATGATATTACATCGGACTCTTGAATAAATCGTCTCTGATCTATGTATTTTGAGAAATAATCCTGGTATTTTGAGAAAAACTAGTTTCCGGCTAATGCATTGGAAGTCGCGTTTCTTTGTAACACAGATTAGATAACCAATGTCAATGAATTTTGTTAAATGGGGCAATATCTAGCTTTTGAAGACTAGGTTCTAGTGAGATAAACTTGATATTATGAACATTGTGGTAACACAAGACCATAGGCCTTACCACTTAATCAACTGGTACTCGTTAAACACGATTTATGTTTCCATAAAGCATCGGAGTGCTTTAAACGTTATCGGTAGCATCTAACGGCAGTTTGCAGACTTCTAGGCACTAAAGACAGCTTGTAGACTCCTGGGCATCTAACGGCAGCTTTTAGACTTCTAGGCACCTAAAGACAGCTTGTAGACTCCTGGTCATTTAAAGACAGCTTGTAGACTTCGGGGATTCTAACGCCAGTAAATGCGAATGAACTTCAAAATTTACACATTTTTGCGCAGTTGCAGTTTTCAAAAAAAAAATGTGCCTAAACTGAAGCTAGTAGTGAAAAATATGAATGTAGACAAAAAAATTTTGAAATTGTCGCCCTTCAGGTGTTTTTACACTGAATTATATCAACTGCCCCTTAATAACATTATGCTGACAACTAATAGTCAAATGCCTGTAGAGATTTCCAATAACACAACTGTATCATGAATTGCCCCATTATGTTGACTACTAATAGTCAAATACCTCTAGACGTTTCCAGTAACACAACTGTATCGCGAATTACCCCATTATGCATATGTTGGCTCATCTAATGATTAAGTGCATAAAGTTTTTTTGCAGCATCAGGAAGTTTGGATTTTCATTTGCTACTTACTCGCTCTTATTTACGATTAAAATTTGCGTGAAACTATTATCCGCCATCTTCATGTCAAACCGGCTCAACTCACAGATCTTGTTTACATTATAAAACTTGAACCTGCAATGCCCGGTTACATCTTCTCCCCCTCAGCTATAGGTGCAACAATAAAGAGGTATCAGAAGCTCATTTTAAATGTCATCTTTCACTTAAAAAACAAAAAAACAATTTAAAAGTTAACGAGAAGTGGTCAACCTGCTCAAAAAATGTTTTAGCAACCTGTATGTTAGCCTGAGAGATGTTGGTCAACTTGATACCTAAAGAGGTAACTAAAATAGAATATTCATGATTATGTTGCTCGCTGAGGAAAGAAACTTCTTTTCACACATGAAAATATCAGTTTTTGATTATTAGAGAAATATAAAGGAACCCCTTGGTAATTAAGATATTTCATGGGCGTGTCGCGCAATACACCTTTTTGTGTTGATAAGATCTCAACACGAGATAATGAGTTTCGTATGTACAAGGGCACGTGTAATACTGTTCAATATCAATTCTTGATGAATGAGTTAAATGCTTTCAAAGCCACATTTATTGTGTTCATTATTATGCTCAAGCCAAACGCCGATCTTCACATGTGCCGAACCTAATGCAAATGAGGTAGAACAATAGAAATTGCTCATTAGCAAAAAGTTTCGGCACATGTAAAGTTAGCCCGGGCCTAAGTGATACAAACAATAATAGCTGTTCTTTTCACATGCAAAGATATCTTTTCATTGAGGTAAAATAAAGATTTCATCGTTAATCACAGAGAAGTTTATTATATTACATGAATCGGCGGTGAAAGCGTTAGAAGGAACCATGATTTTTTTGTTTGATTTATGAATTGCGAGAGATAAACGTTACAATTGCAGCAAGCGAGCGTGTCACGAGCATGTTGGTTACAATAAATCACGACAAATACAGGGAAAAAATTGTTAATGAATAAAGAACTATCAGGATGAAATAGCAGGAAATACCGAAAGTTGATGATTCTCCTTCCAACCCCGATATATAAATAAATGAGCTCATAACAGAGCTCTAAAATTCCTCAATCAAAATTAAAGCAAATCAAATTTTCACATGAGTGAAATTCATTTTAAACGGTGCTCCTCTGCAAAAGAGCTCAAAGTTTCCGCCTGTTGCTAATCTGACCCTTAACAACTTTCGCTACGTGCAGACCTTCAGTGACCTAATTATTGTGTATAAACAGGCGGCTGATACAGGTTGATCCATCCTTCCGCTTAGCTGTTAGTGTTTTACGCGCTGAAACATTCCTTTTGATCTATATCTATTCTTAGACTAAAGAACAACAGAGTATTTATGCTATTGTTTTAATTCCACGTTTCGGCTTCGAGAGAGATGCTGGAATCACGTATGAAATCAACCTAATACAACTGTGACCATTTATTGTTATTGTCAATATGATCGTCTAGCTGTTTGACAAATCCGCAGTGCACGTATATACAGAGCAACTCAACATATATTAATCTAATTAGAGGAAGTCAGAAATATTGTTTTATCTAGCATGAAGATTATCCTGAAGGATAATCCTACTCAAATTTGTTAATCCTGCAAGACCTCTAAAAATTTGTTCACGTATTTATCCGGACAAGTGTCCATCGTGGTTTTCCCCACGTCACGATGTTGAGTAACCTTTCCTTTTTCCCTACCTACGATTTTTTGATTCCTTTTGCTACTGAACAAAATCCTAGTAGTTGTAAAATTTTAGTAGTTCTTTAAAAACACAATAAAACTTTACTTCCAAACTTAAAAGAAGCCTGTGTCTGATTTCTAACTGTTTAAATTTAGTTTAAAATAGTTTATTTTCTTAGACTTCTTTTTATTAATACAAAATGTCTTTCATGAAAACTTTTTGTTTGAACTGCATGGTAAAATAAACTGCCATATAAGTTTTTGAGCTGCATTTACTGCGGTTATTTACTGGAAGTTGGGACTGCAAAAATTAAAAACAACAAAAAAAACAGAAATTTGTAAGGCTTTCTCTTTAAGCCTAGTCTAGTAAAGCAGGGAAGGAGTAAAACACATTGTGCTCTTGGCAGAGGAGATGGTGAGGGGTGCAAAGACAAAACGTACTCTCCAGACGAATCCAACTGAATATTGACTCTTGGAATTAGGGACAAGGAGAGTCCACCACACAAATTTACCACAAGCACAAGAGGACGAAACAACGGATAACAGCACGTACGTTTGTAGACTTGTCTACCACTTGTTTATTTATTGCAATTTATGAGTTATAAGTCTCTGTGGCCTGACAGATTTTATTTTTCCTTTCTGACTTAATTTTTTTACTTTGACGTTGAACAAGTGGTAAAACGTAAAATGTATCTTTGTAGCAACGTACCCTCCCATTTCTTAATTTTCATGTGACGTCACAAAAAAAATTAATGCTCTAAAGCTCTGGCTTTAGAAATCTGTTCAACAAGTATTTTCTGGCATGACAACTTCAGCATGGACAAAAATGGTCTTTATGAAACGATAGTAGCCACAGAGCATCAAAATTTCAGGTTTAACATGTTATTTTTATGCTTATACTTCTAATTTTGGCTAATAGGGTAAAAATACAGGTTTAAATACAGCATATCATTTTGATATATTTCGAATCATGGTAGACCCAAAATGTTTTAAAACTGTTGGAGATGGGTTAGAATATGTCACTTATGAAAGTGTGTGGGCCATGTTCTTAGTTATTGATAAAAGCAACCAAAACATCACTGTGATACCTCGTCTATGGCAACTTATTCATTACAGAACGATTGAGAAAGAGGATGAAGTGACACGCTAAAAACAGCGTTTTGTACGAGAGCTCTAGACATTTCAATTATTTTTACTGCTGACCTTTGTCGTAATTACGCTGGTCTCACATTACATACATACATACATACATACATACATACATACATACATACATTTTTTTTTATTACATACATACATACATACATACATACATACATACATACATACATACATACATACGTACATACATACATACATACATACATACATACATACATACATACATACATAAACTTTCTTTCACCTCAACTTTAACACTACAGTAGCCAATACAAGCTTAGTTTTAATATCTTCGAGAAGGAAAGAAAATCAAAAGTACTTGCTGTATTATTTAAAATTATATCTCGTGTCGTATCAATAACGATTAAATTGTGTTTAATGTAATGTCTTTTGAAATCTAAAAAAATTACTAATTTTTAGAGCAGTCTAGAAGACTATTTTGCAGCATGGCATGAAAAAAGTTAAAACCATATGCATTACTACACTACCATATAGTTCTTTTTATATTGGTAAGTGAAGCATAAATTTGCAGCTTGGAAATGATTAAAGAAGATATTATATATTCATTCATTATATAATCATGTTGACACAAACTTCTTTTTCTCAGAATCTAAGAAGAAAAAACTTCTGAATCCCTAACGGGAATTGAACCCATGACCCTCTGATTACCGATCAAACGTTCTACTCACTGAGCTATAGGAACTTACGTAGGAAACGGGTCACTTATCTTGGTTCTTATAGATTTAACATTGGGTATACGTCCTGCTAACTGCTAGGCTTGATATATCTGATAGTACGGATATACTGAGCCTAGCAATTAGCAGGAGATATTTCTTCTGCAGTTTTGTTTATACCTTCGCTTGTAATAGCGGTACCAATCACTTCATTACAGTAGACGGCAGTTCCAAAAGAACACTTACCTTGAAATACATTTCCGAAATTTCCTTGTCCAAGATCCTTCACGTATTCCACGCGGTCAAGGGGATACTGCACAACGTCATCCAGGTTTACAAGACTCATGAGTTTTGATTCGTCGAGCATGCGCAGTGTATCAGCTCTAAGTCTGTCCCTCATTGAGACAGCAGTAAATGTGACCCCCTGGTATCCCCTCTTAATTTCCAGTGAGTTTTTCCTTTTGCGACAGAATATAAATATTGCAAGGACAACAAAAACAGCAATAAATGCTCCACTCGCGGAGGCAGCGATGGTGACAACTTTGCTTGGCTGGGGTTCAAAACGTTTGTTTAGGTCTGAAGTACAAAAAGAGCCTTTGTTATACACATGATTGAGACAATAATCGAGATAAGAAAAACACGGTGATGGTGATGATAATGATGGTGATGATGATGGTGATGGTGATAATGATGGTGATGTCATGGTGATGATGATGATGATGGTAATGATAGTGATGATGATGCATGGTGGTAGCGATGATGCTGAGGATTACAATGATGATAATGATGATGGTGATGGCGATGGTGATGATGGTGGCGACGGTAATGGTGATGGTAATGTGATAGTGATGATGATGTCGATGGTGTTGATGGTAATAGTGATATGATCATAATGGTGATTATGATGGTAATGGTAATGGTGATGGTGGTGATGGTAATGATAATAGTGAGCAACAATGGCAGTGAGTGTGCACTTCAAGTGCCAGTAACAGAGGAAGAAACGATGATGTAGGGAGTGACAGTGGTAGTAAGCAAAATGAATAAATGGAATTGGCGTCCCTCAACCTTACCAAATACTCCAAAGTGAATGCATGTTTTGTTGACGTAGTCCTTCTCATACTTTAACTTAGAGCAGTTTGGAAGCCCGATGTGAAAGAACGTCACCTTGTCGTGACCAAACAAGTACTTTGCTGCACCCATAACTTCGCTCATTGACTTTTCACAGGTCTTGAACAACGCCTCGCAATCCTCTTTACATGTTCGCATAGGATTTCCACTACCGTCACATGGTATGAAAGCGTATTGGCACACCAGAGACCTGATAATGTTTTTACACCATCTGTCCTTAGACTCCTCTGCATCAATTACAATTATATCAAGGAATTTTTTAACAATCTCTTCGGTTTTTTCTAAACCCAACTTTCTGTCCACAAAACGCGAGGTGTTTCTGTACTCCAACATTGTTATGTTGAACGAATCGTAGCAAAGTTCTCGCTTGTAATTCGTGCAGTATCCAACAGAGCTGAAACAAAATCATAAGAATATATGTAACAACAGAGTAGACCAATTCACCCACCCCTCCTCCGTTCCACATTTCATATAATTATTCCTCAGTTTAAACACATTTTAACCAAAACCATTTGAGGATAAATAAAAAAAAATTGTTTGTCTTTTGTTGGGCCAGCTGATTCGTGATTTACCAAAGAGTTACGCGAGATTTTGTCAGCTGAAATAAGTTCAAGTCCTTATTGAAGGGAAAAATGAGATTTCAGTGAGCCAAATTTTTTGGAGTGTTCGGATAGGATATCATGATGCCAACTATACTTTTGCGTAATCAAGATAATATTACACATAGGTGCACTTTTAAAAGTTTATTTTTTTCTAAAACCTTCATTAAAGCTGGATATAAATGCTTTCGTATTATTACGGCACATAATTAGATGCTAATGCTTGCAATAATTTACATATTGTATAGAACCTTTTGCATTGATCTTGACAACCTTACCTCTATTTTTAGTCTTAATTTAGTTAATTTAGTTAATACAGTAGAATGGATTGAACGTAACAATATGCATGGAATTAGTTAGCTTATTGTCCAAACAGTTGCCTTACCTTGAAGTATTCTCCTTTGAAAAATCTGCCAAAATATAATTTCAGATAGTTAATTATAGGAAAAGAATTAGCATCAAATTTTTTATAAAGAAGGCAAGTGTCAGGGCTGTTAATATCAACAACAGGCAATTGTACGGTTACCTTCACTTTCACAGCCACAGCCACAAACACAGAAATAGATAGACTCAGTCATAGACACAGACACAGTCATAGACACAGACACAGTCATAGACACAGATACAGATACAGTCACATCCAGAGCCACAGCCACAACCACGTACAGCCATAGCCACAGTTACAGTCACAAACACAGAAACAGATACAGACACAGTCATAGACACAGACACAGACACAGACACAGACACATTCATAGACACAGATACAGTCACAGTCAAAGCCACAGCCACAGCAACAATCATATTCAGAACTTATAAATAGTAAAACCCATTTATTGCGGTGTATTTATACTTACCGAATATTCCAAAATGAAGACATTTCTGCCCATCATTACTCGGATATTGATGTCTGTATTTCAGTGCAGTACAATTTGGAAATCCAATTGACACTTTAGAAGGAGGAAGTTCACTCAAGATGACCTTTGCCGCACCCATAATCTCTATCATTGGCTTCTCACACTGACGAAAAAGTTCTTCACAGTCCTCCCGACAGTAGGGAATTGCCATCCCTCTCGCGTTACAAGGTGCAAATGTGTACTGACATATTAATGTCTGAATAATCCCCTTGCATTTAAGGTCTTCTACCTTATCCAAGAACTTCATAAATTTTGAAATAGTGCTTTCTGTCTGATTGAGTCCGACAGCACTGTCGATGTATCTTGGTTTCCAACGATATTCCCACAAGCTGTGGTTCAGAAATGGCCCGCACAAGCTTCGATTGTAGACAACACAATGGTCGTAACTGAAACGAAATATTTAATTAGTCGTTATTAAAATTTCATGTAAAGAACTAAAATATTTTCCAATTTCAAAGCCATTAGTAAGATACAATACAGTTAAAAAAAATTATTAACTGTGGGTGAAATATTTACAGAAAGGTTTTGGACCGAAGTCTTGACAATGCGAACTGAGAGGGGGTCTTTCTTCTTAAGCCTCAGTTTGCTTACTCTTCAGTGATAAGAATTAGTCAAACATAACATCCAATCAGAACTCCTCATTTAAATTACGTGAGTGAGTTAGCATGAATTAACTATATATCAAGCAGTCGTGAGAAAGATCGAAAAAATATTTAATTTCAGATTGAAAAGGGAATTTTTGACCAACAGATTGTTAGCGAAGCAAGTTTTAAGTCGTTGAGCAGAAGAAGCGAAGCTGATGAAGTTGATCTATTAATTCACATTGTGCAGACCATTACATGACAGTCTTGTGCACGTAAGGATCTCATAGGCGGAGTGTAAATATAAACTAGTTGTAGCTAGCTCTATAAGTGCCAACTAGCCCAAACCACAGTCAACTCTCGCCTTGTGAACACCTCGCTATTACGAACTCTTGCTAATACGGACAAGAAATGTTGCCCGCGACGCAAAAGTAATACAAACGTACACTGGCCTGCCTGTTTTCCAAGAGGAATCTGCATTATCCGGTCGTGCATTGCGAAACAAGAATAAATTATGCGTGTAGTTTTGACATTAGGTTACCTTGGAAATGTTACATTATTTGGAGTGTAACATGTTCCTAAGTTGTTGTCAGTATCGCTGGAATTCGTTGCCCAGCAACAGCCAAGCGAACCAATACATTCCCCTTTGGTAGTGTTCATGTTTCCACATAGTCTTGCATTTTCAACGAGCCCGTTCTCTTGCTGGGGACATTCTGCATTGACTGCTGTTTGGATAAATAAAACACAATTTTAGAATTTACACGAAAGCGGTTTCATGTGAGACCACAATTTTTCTTTCCCCATACACCCCCTCCATTCGAGAAGAGAAACACCCCGGGTTTTATGGTGCATCACAGACAGCAAAGTTCTCCTCTGTTGGATCCAGCACCAGTGACATCATCAGAAGGAACCACACCGACCAGTTTCGGCCCCTTCTCCTCAACTGAATTCCAGTGTGGCAGGGCCCCTCCCTTTAGGAGGTGTCATTGCTGGCGCTGGTGCTGGCTGCGTATTCCGTTAAAACTCTGCTAAAACCGAAACTGTTTGAAAATGCGCCCCAGTAATTTTGAAAAACGCTGTTTTCTCTTATACACGTGGCTGCAAAACATTTTGGCAACGGTACTATTATATAGATATTGTGGTGGGGAAATTTGTTTGCAGAAACCCTGCGTCGACAATTCCGGTCCACTTTTTTACCTTACATGGGAGGATCACACATACTTCCGGTTTGAGAGCAATTTAAAGTGCTACTACGATCAAATTTTTTCGTCCCTATTTTTTACATTAATTGCAATTTCAGGTAATAAATAAAAAACCTCCAAACCTTTATGTGATTTACGGAATATAAGTTGATTATTGGCAGCCAGTTTTCGGTCCGCCATTATTATCTTGCGAGTAGACACGTCACGCTGTCTTGAACATGATGTTAGCGGAGGTGACGTCATTTACTCAGCTCACGATTTTACAAGGAGCAAGACTATAACTTGTCAGAAAAAAGCCGACAATCTTTCGATATAATTTTATCTTTAATTCTGTTGAGTAAAAAAATGGCAGGTAGTCGCTGCGTGGTTGGGGGTTGCAGCACAAAGCATTGGCAAATGTGTTGAGTAAATGACGTCGCGGATAGACAACCGCTGGTAGATAACAACGGGCTCTGGCAAATAAATGGACTCGCAGTTTTTCGGATGGCGGACAAAATTTTGGTGTAGGAGTTGTCCGATGGATTTCATATTTTTCAGCTAGGTATTTCAAGCTCCGGAGATTCGTTTGCAAGAGAAAAAATGACGGTCGATTTTCATCACAGTAACACTTTAAAATTATAATCAGAGGAAACAAATTTTGCATTACAAAATTTTGGAAACAAATTTTGCCGTAAAAAATTCTCGTTTCCATGAAATTCCCAGCCCTCATTTATGTAAGAGTATGCCGGACCGATGGGGTTCTAACAGCCTTTCATTCTGGGTTTTTTTCCAAGTTTGGAGTTTAAATCTTTAATTTAACTGCATGTGAATAAGATTGAGTTAGACATTGACCCAAAATTACTTGTGACAAAACACGGTTATTCAGTTGTTGCGTTGAAACGTTTTCTTACGGAGCCCAGGGGAAAACTTTTGATTCCTTAATATCTCATTTTCTTTCGCTTCTTGTTTTGCATCTGCTTTTTTTTAAGCAAATCTGCCAAATATTTGCCACTAATCAAATTAATCTGACAGATTTTGCCATTTACGATTTTTAATTATCAATTTTTAAGAATGTATCTGTTACTTTTGCGACTTGGAAATCACAACTGGCAGTTTTGCCACTTATAAACTAATTTGGCATTTTCCCACTTAAGATTTTATCTAGCAGTTTTTGCAAAGCAAGAAAAACAACTAAATTAAAAGCTATGGTATTTAACACAGCACCTATATTTTGTTGTTTTTCATTACAGGCATTAACTATAAAGTGGATGACGGCTTAAGTACTAAAGTGATGGGACAGAGCAGAAGCCAAAGCGCCCAGTACGATAGCAGAAGTATCATAGTAGTTGAGGTGATTTATATCAGTAAGAAACCCACTGCGGGCAAGACTATCCTTCCTATGTCCATCATATTTAGGCAGAAGTCGCGGATTTTTATAAGCTAGATGGAAAAACCTTAATGATCTTATTAAGTATATTCAGTTGGTCTTCTCTGCAGCCGTTATACGGTAAAACTCTAGTTCTGCTAGCTTCCCTGGCCCGGGGGGGAGGGGGGTACTGCCATATATTGACTATACGGGTATGTGCCGCCCGATAGGGTCTACTTTTTCAACCTAAATTCATAAA